>KE507313.1:29875-45424 GCA_000441515.1 Elaeis oleifera
AGATTTTTGCAGCAACAGATACTAAGTTAGGTGAATTGTATATAATTTATCTATATGTGTACATTAGATCATTGCTGGATGTATATCAAAAAAGCTTATAGTATGTATCAATAAGCTATCTAATATGTATCCTTTGCTTATATGTTATGTACTGATAAGTACTATGTTCTAAAAATTGTGTATCATTTTATCTAGATATTCGTATTGGGACATTGAATGAATATTTTGTTAGGTGTATATCAATTAGTTCATATACTGTATTGAGAAATATTAAGTTTAGTAAATAATATATCAATTTAGCTGTAAATGTATATTGAATCATTGTTGAATGTGCATTAAAAAAATTGATAGTATATATCACTTGGCTATATATTTAGTATGGATCATATGGTCATATAATATGTATCGCTAAAAGTATGTGCAAAAAATGAAGAAAAAATATTTTAATTACGAGACTAATAACTCTGTTAATAAAAAAAATTTAAACTTTCATGCTTCTTCCTTGAGATTGGCCTGAAACAAAATATGGCAAACTACGAAATCTTCCCCATATAATATTTTATAGTGCCTGCCCCATATGATTTTTGTTCCTTCAAAACACAGCAGAAGATCCGCAAAGCACAAGGACAGAATATGACATGTCGCACGCATCAACCACCTTTAGACTGCCTTTTAATGTAGTAAGTATAGATGCCTTGCTACCGTCATCATTTCTGTTGTTTTGTGTAAGCAGGTAGACGAACCACCGCATGAGTTTCTGACACTGAAGCTGCGAGCTCTTTCCAGGAAGGAGAGAATAAGAAAAAACACTGTTGCAATAAGACTGTAATTTGCAAGCCTTGCAGATCCTTATGAAGGATAGAAATTTGAAATTGCCTTTCCAAATGTGTTATCAAAATTACTTTTAAAAGAAAACTAGAATAAAGTTAATTCTTATTAAATAGTCTAATCAAATATTCCACTAAGATGTATGGTGCGCGCTAAATTGATGTCCTCCAACCAATTATAACGATAGCAACTCAACAACTTCCTGATGTTTGATAGACATTGATGACGAATACTGCAGATGATATCATTTTTGGCATTGTAACAACTGCATGACAACAATCCACCATTAGAAAAGGATTGGTAGTGAAATCACAGTTTATCGGTTGGTAGCCTGTCAAGAATCCACCAGAAACTACTCAACTATCAGAGTCTTCCATTGCTGCTGCTTAGCAACGTTCTCCTGTCAACATACACGTTTTACTTCATCAGTCCGTACATCTCAATATCTTCTGTATAAACATATGCTTGTCAACGTACAAGGGCTTCAACACTGGGAAACAATTTAATGTCGTATTAAATACACACACAAGAAATTTTTTTTTCCTTTCCCACAAACTAAAAGAATACTAATGTACAGCACCAGATTAGAACTATATACAAGAACATGACACTTTGCACACCAGACACTGATTTCCCAATGAAGTTTTAGCTAAATCAACACAACCGACAGACAAAACATAGAAAGAACAAACAGATCAGAGCTGGATTGTACCATCAAATCCCCTCTTTCTAGTGGGATCTTAGGCCCCGAAGCACCCAAAAAGCTTCTTTGGAGCAAGCCCTGTGGAACGGTATTTTGCAGCCATTTCCTCTGCTTTCAGGATGTCTTCGCCACGCTTGGCCTCAACAATCGCCCTCGCCTCTTCTGCTGTCTTGTGAATCATGGCCACCTTGTTTTTCATTTTTCTGCATATTCCGCCTTCTTCTTTTCTAATTCTTCCTGCTCACACATTAGAAAGTATTTGTTGCAGGCTCTGTAAAGCAGTAGGCAAAACAAGTAATACAAGTTACATTACCATGCAGATGCTGAAGACCTTTTTAAGTTATTAGAATAATTACGCTTCCCTGCCATGGGAAAGAACACACTGGACACTACACGGGAGCAAGTTCATTTTCATTTGGCTTCTTCAATCAGATGCAATTTCTTGATGAGAACGCCTGTTACGCCCTTAGATACTAGTGAAGCATGTAGATCCAACAACATTATATTCATGTTCAAGAGTGTAAAATAGAACAATCTAGTGGAGCTAGCGGAGAATGGATGAGCTATAATATGAATCAAAGGACAGATGGACATGAGTACAATTATAACTCAGTCATAGCTCGAATTTGAGGACATAGAGAGCCACTTCAATCAAACATAATATAAGGTACCCTTAAATTTGAGCCCATTGATGGGATCTCAAGAACAAGAGCAACCGAACAGAATTCCAAAGCCCTGTGTTCAGCTTCGCTCATGCTTTTTGAAATTTAGAAATGACTTAAAAACTGAATGATAAAGATTTCTACTTTTGTTCTAAGAAAATGATTCCTACGTTATGATAAATTAGTAATTTTCTTTATATTTCATGCAGAGATTCTAGCTTGTTCCACTGGAATATTTGATGCCTAAAAATCATAACGTTTGAACGCATATAATAGACTTTCAAGTAAAACAATGTAACATTTATTGAGGATCATCTAGCAAACTGTTGAATTATATTTGTCTAAACTGAGTGTCAATTTGTTTTGGCAGAGCTGCCATTTTGACATTTCTCAGTTTCTGATTTTGTCTAGAAACATGCAAGGTTTGCAATCTTGGTACCAAACCTTGTACTGTTACTGTCTTGATATAGT
Source organism: Elaeis oleifera (assembly GCA_000441515.1). Lineage (NCBI taxonomy): Eukaryota > Viridiplantae > Streptophyta > Magnoliopsida > Arecales > Arecaceae > Elaeis > Elaeis oleifera. The sequence goes on from KE507313.1 coordinate 32,540, forward strand.
TACACCTAGTATGGAGGTCGGTTCAATATACCAATTCAGTATTGGTACAGTAATGGTATACCTTATATGCACTAGTATGGCATAAGGACACCCGACATTCTTAATTTTCTTTCCAGTTCTTCGGGCTCCTGGTTTCTCATTGTTCCATCTTCAAAATGGAATTTTAGTCTTAAGAGATGATTTATGCCAGCTAATGCCTTCTTTTAACAAGAATAAGAACAAATATCGATTCAACTACTTGGCATCGCTTCTAAAATTAATGCCTTATAGAGATCGCTTTATTTGGCTGACTTGTAGTTAATAAATCTGTTTTTTGGCTGTTGTTTTGCTGCCACTGTGTAATCTCTGATGACTACAAGTATTTATGGAGTTGGGTAGACTGGAACTAGAAGGCTCAAACCTTTTCTTGTAGAAGAAACAGAATGAGAAATTGATTACCTCTTTCGCTTTCAGCTCAGCTTCCGTAGCTGCCTTCTTTGAGTTTTCCCATGCAGTAATAGATGACATCTGCTTAGCAGCCCTGTTTGACATTGACACGAACCTAATTTTAACGTCCAAACTTGTATATATATTTTGAATATCTCAAATGGTAAAAGCAATAATACATGTTCCACAATCATTCACTATATGAAAAGAGATAATGCACTGTTCCAGAAAAAGCCCTACAGCAATATTACACAAAGTTGATAAAATTTTCATCAACCTAGACATCTTAAGACAGATTTTGAAACTTGGAAAACAGCTGAACAAAGAACTAATAGTGGTCAGTCAATCTATGTTTATCTCATTTTCAGGGCACATGGCTTGCAAAATAAGAAATGCAGTTATGCAAATATCAGTTTAAAAGCATCCGTCACTTTAGATAAGGATATCTGATAGAAGAGACGTAATTTAATGTGCTTTGTGGATTTTAACCAAAATCTGAAGAAATGTCTAAGATAATTCTACATGTAATGACTCTAAGCATGGTTCTGAATCATTTCTTGACATGTCTAACCTATCGTATGATACTCATAAACCCCTGTACATGGAGACATGTTAAACACCACAATGCAACTCTTTTACTATTTTTCTTGCAAAATAACTTTTGCATAACTAACTAGAGAAGTTCCCATAAGTGGCTTATATTGTATGATATTAATTCCTGGGCTTGAAACATGTTAAACACCACACAGTAACTTTTTCTTATCACTATTTTTTTGACAAAAAATTCTTTAGCACAATTAACTAGACAAGTTCTCATAACTGGCTTGGCTTTAAAAATCCCTCTTCACCAATTTGTAATGACCTCCTCCACCTAACACAAACTTTCACACATCCTTAGTCATCTAGGTGGCATGAGGCTGTCCCTCCTCTTTAGATTCTTCAAGATTGATCGAAGTCCCTCTCCTAGTGAGGAAGCCTTATTTTCTTATTGCAGAAGGCTGTACCATTTCAATAAGTTTTCCATCTCACTTTGCATTTTCCTGAATGTTGCTCATATAAACTTGATTTCTAGTTTCAATGCATTCAACTTAGCAAGATATTATTTGCGATACTCACCTCAAATACCAGAACCCTCTATATTGCTTAACTATCTGATCCAATTAAATTTGTAGGCCTTTTTACAATTTTTTCCATTAGTTGCAAAGCACGTCAGAAACATGGAATACCCTAAAGACACAATTCCATATCAACCAACAAATAAAACCTGCAGTATCCCACCTTTTATTTTTTCTGAAAGAACCTGCAGTATACCATTTTCAATTATCATTGACCGCTGCATATCCTTGATGCCAGTGCAAGATGATGTCCCAGACAAAACAGAGATGACTAGCTTATATGAAGGGTAGATGTAGCAAGGAATGAGATGAGTTGGTAGGGAGAGAGGGGGTTTTCACGGGCATTTAGAGAGGGAAAGAAAGTGTATAAGGGCAATTTTTTGAAATGGAATGAATGTATTCTGGTTCAGATCAAGGATTATCCTCACCAAACCAGTTAACCTTTTGGGAGGGGATTCTTACTCTCAAGTTCATCCGAACCAGAATAGTTCAGTGCCTAACCTAAGATGACCAATTGGTCTAAATCATGACCCAGCCAATTTGCGTTCCTCACATAGCAACATCCCAGTATTGCATAATGCTATTTGAAAAAGCATTCAGGAGCCATTCATCTAATGGTTTAATTGGTAAGAAGTTAATGGAGCTACACTGTAGCTAATATATAAAGCCTAAAGAAGTGGGGGTGTGAATGCAAGATGTATCTTTCAATGCTGAATAAGTAAATGGAGAATGATCTATAACCACTTAAATGGTATGACATAGTAACTTACTTATTTTCAACTTTAACCTTTCATTTTCCTCCCATGCCCTTATTAAAGACATTCTCTTCTCCGTTTCAAGCCTTGTAAGTTGAGCAACTGTAAGTGCCAGAATCAGAAATACTTTCATGTTCTTTTCCAGGTATAGAATACAAAATGGTAAACTACCAATTCATTTTGTCATTTTTCAAACTGTTACCTCTCTCAGTTGAACCCCCTCTGCTCTTCTCTGTTGGAGTATCTGCAACCTCTGCATAAAGAAAAATTAATGAAAGGTTATATAGAAAGGATCGATTTGATGTGAGTTATGAGTGGAATGAACAATGGCGTATTAGGTGATCTGCATAATCTAATATTCTGGAGACTTGTATAGGTATGTTAGAGGCATCTTGAGGGAAATTAACCATTGGGATATAGGTAATCCAACACCTTGGTAGTAATATCAAGAAACATTATATGGGCAAAGAATGAGAACACGTAGAGACATGCATGGACAATTAATGTAAAAGCGTAGACATAAATTATGCAAATTAAATGCATAAAACAAATGATTTGAAGAAAAACCATTCAATAGAGAAAATCTGTACCTGTCTCTCTCTCAGTATGGTGGAAAGCCCACTTTCTGGGTTTGAAGTTTGAACCTAGGACCTCCGTAGATGTTTCAAGGGAAGGGATGCTAACTATTGAACCCACGTCCCAAGAGACTTGCCTATCTTTTTGATTCTCAAAACATAATGGTCATTTCCATAATCACCCAAAGCTGATGCCTTCCAACATTTTTATATCAAAAAAATATAAAGTAAAGGTTGCATAAAAAGTGACCCATTGAATTAAAGTAGTGAGTGATCAATGGAATCACCATAAGCCATATGTCTAATGTACACTTTGTTATTTGTGCTGACCTTTCATCCTTAAACACTGTAGCTCCTAATGCTCTTTCTTGAATGAACAGTTCAAAGGACAAAGGTAAAAAGCATAATAGGCCTGAAAATCTAGACTGCAACTTTAAACCTGAACTCTCAATAGCTTTTCATGATATTCCACTCTACTCAACAAAGAGAATTCAGTTATACTGCACTGTATATAACAAACACAGGAAATAATCTTTCCCCCTTTCAAGTAATAAGATGCGACATAGACTCTTGTGCAGAGAATTCTCTGCAGATGCCCATGGAAATGACTAAGAAAGAAGATCGACTAAAAATATTGTTCAAAGATTTAATCAGACACATCATAGAGGTGGATGACTTACCATCTTCCAACTTAATGATTGATGAGGGTATCACTACCTTTAGGTAGGGGAAAAAGTGAACCAGTAAACATACTAAAGTATTCTTATAAACCATGCACATGGTTTCGAAGGTGCGGCTCATGCCAAAAGCAGAGGGCTCTGAAGAAACTACAAAGCCATAAAGCAAATATAATCATAATAATTTGCACTACCCCTCAAAATATCTCATTTATAATCATAAGAATGGAAAAGGTACGGACCATATGATTGTTTCATTCCATGTAAAAGGTAGTGCAATCCGTGAAAGCCGCAGGAGAGAACTTTCGTTTGACTATGATAGAAATAATAAGAAAAACTTCTTTTGTTAAATTAAAGAGTGAGATCTGCATCAAATTAAACAGACTCTATAAATTTACACATAAAGTAGTGAATTTCTAAACAAGTTTGAAGGAAGAACGACAACAACAATGAATACTCGAGTCTGGCATAAAAGTACACCAGAAACTACCAGTTGTGGGAAAGAAGTGGATAAACTAAGCCTGAATTAGAATTATATATTTATAATTGTATTGCAGATCTAAAGGATTAGATTAAGAGATTAAAAAAAATGCCAAAATTATCCTCTGGATGAAATGGAAACTTCTACCCATGTTATGTTTAAATTTTATTCCGAAGAGGGAGAGTGATTCAATTCGTACGTTCGTAAATAACAAGCTTTTATGATTTTATCACACTTAAAGAAAAAGAAAGCATTTTTTTTTTAAAAAAGAAACAGATTAATAAACATCTTCTTCGAATTGTTACCACAAACTAGACCAATAATTATTAACAACGTCACTTCAAATCTTAAACTATCACCAAAATTCACATAATCCTTCAAATTTTTCATCCAAAGCTAAAATTTAACTCACGAAAACACAAGCGAACAGACAAAGAGAGAGAGCAGAGGTCGTACTCTCGACGACGTCCAGAGCCTTGGAATCGTCGGCCTTCTCCTCCAAAGGCGGCGGGATCACCGCCTTCTCCTCAGCAACGTCCTTCGTGGGCTCCGGCGGCGGCGGTGCGGTCTCCGACGAGCCCTCCACCTCCACCTTCTTCGACTCCTCTTCCGCCATCCTCTCTTCTTCCTCCTTTAATTAATCCACCAACAAAACCGACAGCTCGCTCCGACTTCACCAAACGAAGCAAGCACACCAACAGAATCACCAAGAGAGCTCCAACTCCCGCTAACTAGAGAGAAGGGGCATCGGCTCTTCCGGCTAAAAGCTTCACCAAATTCTAACGCTTTTTATCAATTAATTATTATCATTATTATCTATAGTCAGAGAGAAGAGGTGGGAGACTTTAAAAAATTAAAGAAATGGATCTTAGAGAAAGGTTATGCAGCTGTCCGCATGGTGGCATGACGGCCACAATGGAGCTGCTATTTATGACATCACATGCGGGGTCCACGAGATGTTGATCCAGACTACGCAATTGATGGAGCCTGGGAGCGGTGATTTTGAGCGTTTTAACGGGTGGAAGCGAAGGTTGGGAACGGCCGTTCGGGTGGCGTTCACGATGAGCTAAACTGTCCCATGGAAGGACCTGAAGTTCCACCGAGTTCATGAAATTTCTGGCCGTCTGATGTTAATCAGAAGGTGATATTAGATTGATGACACACCTGGGAGCTGTCGCTTTGTCCGAATTAGGGTGGATATTTGCATATCACCATGAGCGCCGATACTTTTGGGACAAAATTCTCCTGATTCCACCACGAGGCGGGAGACCATGTAAGCCGCTGAATCTCGTGGTGGTTTCCTTCGGGACCCAACCTCGACTATCAAAAAAGTTATGTTGGCTACGGCCTACGGGGAGGGATTACACTAATGCTGCATGCCATGTGGCACGGAGCACTTTGCTTGGGGCTTTGGATTTTTGCAAGGACGGTGGTAAGTGTTGGGTGGTGACTTGGCGTAAGGTAACCAGGCGGTGAGCGTTCCAAGAAGTAACTGCCGATAGCCCACCTGCAACCGACGGTGGTGGTGGGCCGTTTGCTTGCTATGCGGTGCGCTGACATCTGACCTTTCCGTGAGACGGGAGCTAGCTGACGGATCCGTTAGTGCTGGTGGTTTGGGATCCGGACAGGTTGTAAGGAGCCTATTTGCTTTGAGAAATTAGACGCTTTTTGCGAGAAATTATTGCACGGATCAGTGCCCAGCGGACCAGGGCAGATCTGGAGCATACGCACGGTGGATAGCAAACAATCGGAAATTGATGAAACACAATGGGTAATGTGGCGTGTTATCCACCGTGAGATTGGATGTGGTTCGTTGGACCTGGTCCAAGCAATACTAGGCGTCAGCTGGAAGAAAAAAACATGGAGGGTCAGCTGTCATCGCGAAAGCTGAGCTTCCGTGCGGAAATGAGTTTTGTGGGCAATATTTAACACCCACTTGGGTAACGTCTAGTCCAAAGCCATTCACATCAAAGGTATCATCTGTGTTCTTCCGTTGGTTAAAAATAATTGATTTACTTATATTATTTTATTTCTTTTATATAAATTATAAATTTATTTCTCCAAATGCTCTATACGTATCAGAAAAAAAGAGGGAAAAAAAAAAAAACAACCCCTCTCTAAAATTCAAAAATTAAAAGTAATAATAAAATATTGATTTTTCTTAAGAAAATCTATTTCTCAAGGAAAAAAACTTAGACTAAATGCATAAAAAAAAAAAACTCATGCATAAGTTAAATTTTTAGTTGGACTTTACAAAGAATTCTTTAAAAGAAATCCATTCATAATATTTTCTCTTCAAAAAAAAATTAGTACCAAAAAAATCATTCACAAGTAAATTACACCGAAAAAGACCGCTGAAAAGTTTATTTCTTATTTCTTTTAGAAGTTTTAGAAAAACTACTAACTTATTTTTAAAAAAACTATCAGCTAGATTTTTAGTTGAATTCTTCAAAATGAAAAATAAAAATTAATTCACAATTGGACAAAAAAATAATTCTCCATGCACAAAAAAGAAAAGATAATATGAGTAAATGTGATATGTCAGTTCATTAACCTAGCAATTTTAAAAATCTTAAAGCATGTACAAAAAGAAAAAATAATAATAATAGAATGATGAAGAAGATTCCAATTACGATTCTTCTTCCTTCTGATTTCAGATAAAAATGAAAATCAGAAAGGAGTCTAACTCCTCCTCCTCCACCACTATTTGAAGAGATCAAGTTCCTTGTGAAACCCATCAACGCTGACTGACAGTTATCATCGGATAAATCCCTCATTTTATTCTTCTTTTGAGAAAGTTTTCATTGTATTCACCAAATTCGCGGTCCAATCATCATTGTAGCTAAGGTTAGAACCTTCTAATTCTTTCTTCATATCTTCTCTGGTCCTTGGATCATGATTTTCGATCAATTATCACTAGATATTTGCTATGAAAGGTGATGCTTTATTTGTTTGGTTGGAAAAGCCAGCCATCTTTCTATTTTCGGCCATCTTCCCCGCCATTGGTATTCATCCTTGAAGGTCTTAGTGTCTCCTTTATAGCACGCTTTGGCCACAATCGAAACTAAGCCATTGATAAGTGGGTTACCACTCAATCAAGCCAAGATCCTCTATTTTTTCTCCCATCTTCCTTTTAATTTTAGCATTGTCATTGTCGTTGATCATCGGACCAAGAATCTATGGCTGCATCATCGTAGGCCACACTCTAGGCCACCATCTTTCGATAAGTCCATCTTGGCTTTGGGAAAAGGGAATTCAAGAATCCCCTATTCACACAAACAAAGGAAGAATGGAGAAAAATAAGAGAAGAGAAAAAAAAGAAAAAAAAAGGAAGAGGAGGAGGGTTTCTCTCTCTTCCCTCTTCCTCTCACCTTCCTCTCTCTTCCTACTTTCTCTCTTCACTTTCTCCCCCTAATTTCTCTCACTACTTTATCTCTCTAGAAAAAATTTACTTTCTCTCTCTAAAATGTCTCTCTATAATTAAGAATTGTGTCTCTCTATGAAGTTTATCTCTTTAGTATTGATCTAGTAAAAGACTTTCTTTTAATGATTTTGATCCAATCCTCGCTAGTAAAAAGGATCCTCACCCATGGTCAGTAGGAAGTGTGCTTTTACTAATCTTGGCTAGATTAGATGCTTCTAGATTCAATTATCCATGGTTTTCATGAAGAACAAAATTGACAGTTTCGAACATGCATTTTAAAAATTTTTCAGCGAAAATTACTAAGATTAAATAATTTAATCTCCACACATGCTTTAGATTAGATCTAAAACTACCTATTTAGGATCATATGATATGAATTACATGCATAATCTGATTTCTACGGGTCATTGATCACATCAATAAAGATAGCAGATCACATCTACTATAGTCTAGATCACATCAGATCATCACGGATAGATCAAATATGCAGAGATCGAATCTCTTATCAGAGCATGGGTAGCTGATTGACGTGATTGAATCTCATGGAATAGAGGTTCTGTTGGTTGTCTGCAGCCGCACAAGGTGTCCAACCTCTATGGATTATCTGCTCGAAGTTTTACGCTGATCAACCTCTTCGGAAGTGCTAGCTCGTGCGAAGACTACGTTGAAGGTTGATCTTGCTCCTTCAGATCTCTTGAACTCCTCTAAGAATGAGAAGGACACTAAAAAGGAGGATGAAGTGGAACAAGGTAGATAGGAGATGCTCTCTTCTCACTTTTTCCCTTCCCGATACCCTAGGCTAGAACCCTAGAGTTTACATGCCAAAAGACCCACACCCCACAAGAGCCCATGTGTAATATTCTTTGGAGAAACATTTTCTCATGCCCTCAAATATTTCTCTCTAATTTTTCACGATGATTCATTCTATTTTGTCACACAAAATAGATGAGGATTTAAGATAGGCGATCAAGTAGTTAGATGGATTAGATAAGGATAAGTTTTGAACTTGAATTCAAATCCATTTGAATTCAAAACAAAACCAACTAATCCTATCCAATCCCAAAACAAAAGGTGACAAGAAAGGCTAAGGCATGGAGTTTTTCTCACGCACAATTTGAATTGTGCGATGAGAAAATTGGCATGGAGAAATGGTGACGCAAAGGGAATTTGAAATTCAAATTTCATTTAAACTTGATTCAATCCAATTAGGTTCTTATTCTAATCAAATTAGGTTAGACCCAATTAGATATCAAATTTAATCTAATTAGGCACTGAACCAACTCAATTAAATCTTAATCCAATCAAAAATTAATGGAACCTAAGTCCTGATCCAATCGGGAATCAAACACCCTAGCGATTAGATTATCTCATAACCTAATTAGATCAGACCTAATTGAATCTAATTCAATTAGACTTGATATGAATTTTATTGCTTAATCAAGTTGAGCTAATTAATAATATAATTACTAATTATCTTTTTATAATTTATTAATTCTTAACAAATTATTTAATTATAATTTTTACATTAGATTAACCATCAATCAAATTGACGATTATAATCTTGAACGATTCTCAATCATCGATCAGCCATCTGATCGTCAGAAATTTTTTTTGAGTGTGACCCTATAAGTTGGAACCCAAGTTAGTGGCACAGAAATAAATTTCTGTACCAATCAATGTGACATCTAGCAATGGTATCTGACGTCCGGATAGGTCGAATGATTGCAAAGCAATATTTAAGAACTCTTGACATATGGTTATCATATAATTCATCCCTTTGACCCTCAGTGTCTAGGATGACTTCAAAGTTAAACTATTAACTCTTAATCAGTACATCCATAATGTGTTTCAATCTCATAAATCCTATGACTCCTCATAAGGACTACCTAGGCCTAGGTTTTGTTGAATTGAAACATAATGTAGCACTAACTCCTGAAACTAGGAGCAGTCAATCCCATCTTGATTCACATATCAACTTTACAAATACTTGACGGTACTCAAAATCTTCCATCATTAATTAAAATTCAAATAGTCCGGCATCAAAGTACAGTGAGTTACTTACAAGTCACCATGATGATCTCAAGTCAGAGGGACACTTATATCTATATCCTTCGCGAGCTACTCTTGATAGCAGAGTGCTCCGTAGTCGGTCATGTTCAGTGTGATGTACTCCTACATCTCACCTACATGCCATACCAGTATCTCCACACTCTTTGGTTAAGAGGACAATCAATGCATATGGCACACAATGATCTATACTTGATAAAGCTATCATCATAGTAATAGCATATCATTTGATTATGAATATTTTTAAGGACTAAACGATAAATTCTCCTTTCTTGATTAAAATAATCCTAAGAAATTCATCACAATACAGGAGTTCATTAAAGAAGATGCACAATTTGTGATGAAAAAGCTAAATAATTTATTAATAAATAATTCATATACAATTTACATATATGAGCTCAACCGTCAACAGACTGATGATTGGCTTTGGGATATAATTTTCAATAACTCCCACTTAGACTAAACCAATCGATAAAGTATCATATATCCATCTTCAACTTGTGATCATCGAACTCTTGACATCGAGGGCTTTAGTGAATGGATCGGTTAGATTTTCTTCCGTTGATCTTCTGAAGCTTGACGTTATCTCAATCCACAATCTTTCGGACAAGATGGTAGCGATGCAGAATATGCTTGATGTGCTGATGGGACTTCAGTTCCTTCGCTGGATAATGGCTTTAGTGCTGTCGTAGTATAATAGGACAAGACCATTAATGGAGGATACCACTCCGAGCTCGTCAATAAATTTTCACAACCATATAGCTTTCTTCACAGCATCGGATGTCACAATATACTCCACCTTACAAACTGAATTGGCCACAGTATTTTAAGCAACCTTATTCAAGACCTAATCTTTCAAATTGGCCAGATAAGTGGAGATCGATGGGGTCCCCCTGTTACTTTTCTTAGACACCAATAAATTGACCAGATAAGCGAACGAAACTAATTAAATAACTACATCTCAATTGCTTGCCTTAGACATCAATAGATCAATTGATCCAAACAGGTGAACTCAAGCGAATTAGGCTCAAACCATCGAGCCAAATTAGGTCCTTAGGTTAATCAATTCTACATATGGGATTCAAACGATTTGATCAACAATAATTATATGATCATATAACTTAATTAATCTAATCTTAATTAATACTTGACTCAGTTTGATCAATTACTTAATCAAATTAGACTCATATGATTCAAATCAAAAATTTTAGATGCAATATTATTACATGACCTAATTATTGATTTTTCTATAACGAAAATTCTCATGTACAAATATAAATTTTAGATTTTAAAATCAAATTTCAGATCTAAATTCTTTGTATGAAAATAATTTTAAATTTATCATACAAATATATATCTCATATATGCATGTAAAATTCAGATCTAAATAAAATTCAGATCTACAACATGATATCATATATCTCATATACTAATCATGGATCATATTGAAAGTAATTTTATGACCTAAATATGTAATCACATATCTCATATATGAATCATGAATCAGGTCATATAAAATTTCAGATTTATGCATGCATCTACATATCACATAATTATGAACGAGAAACCGTTCTAAATCAAAATCCAGATCTATGCATACTTTCACATATCAACTATATGTTCTTAAATCAAATTTAAAATTAAATTTTAGATTCAAAGAATTTATCTATACATCTCATGTATCAAGAAAAAATCAGATTTTTGAAACTTCTTTCAAAATATGTATGACAATTTCATGCATATGAAACCCGTGGCTCTGATACCACGATTGAAATTCGTGTATTGGGGCATGCATGTGTGTTTCAAAACTTTATTTTTAAAATACCAAAGTGAAAGAAAAGATTAAAACACCTTTTAATCTATATGATGCATGCATAAAAATACAAACCACAAGAATCTAGTTCATATGTTGAAATTGACATATGCTGAATTAATATGCGATCGAATCACATACCTATTTCGTAATTCTTTTCTTCAAATCTGGATTTGAAAGAGATAAGATTTTTTTTTAGCCACACAAATATCCGGTCTCTATGGACATCCATTCGAAATCAGTCTGGAACAGCCCTCTTCAAGTTGAATTTTTTTCTCTAAAAAAATTTAGCCTGCTGAATTAAAGCCTGGATTACGTTCAACTCTTGATTTTTTCCTTAATCTTCTTCTTCTCTTCTTCTCTTGCCTTTTCCTCTTTAGATTATGCTACTATCAGCACCAAAAACTAGCACTAGAGATGATGCCCAACAGCCCTTTTGGGCATGATGATGTGGGACACCCAAGGTGGTCGTGTGGCACGACCAAGGGAGAAGAGAGGGCATGGGGGGTCTCCAAAGGTGGCGTGGGGCTGCTGATTGGGATGCCTTGGGACCTTAGGGGAGATCCCTTTAAATAGGCATAAAGATTGAATCCTATTCAACATATAATACAAGTCCTGCTTGCATTAGATTTTCTAATAACTTAAGTTATTTGAGTTTCCTTAGAAAACCTATTAGGCGCTAACTCTTGGAGCCCTTGCACCCACATAAACACACCCTAAAGTACACCCAAAGGGCATCCCATATAGGATCTATAAGCCCTTTAATCATGGGACACACCCAACTTGATCAAATCAAGTGGCATCCTATAGTAACTATCAAGGAATATTAATTAAGGACTTGCACTCTTAATTCATATGATCCAAAATCTTAGATACCCAATAATTAAAATTCAATAAATCTAATTCATATAGATTATTAGCAGATAATTAAGTTTAAATTATCTTATCAAATAAAAAATTCAAATATAAAAAAAATTAGACCCAACCATGTGCTAGCAAGGTTACTTTGAATCCAATTGAATTTCTCTAAATCCAATTGACACTTTATAAGTTCAATTGCTAATTCCAAGTCTAATTTCTTTGTTGTATAACCCCATAGGTTCAATTCTATCTAGTAGTGAAATGTACAATGATCTTTATCAAAGCATCATTGAAACTCTTTTCAATGGATCGAAATATTTCACTCTAACTCATCAAAGATTGTCGATCCAGAATAACCCTAGTGAGCTCTCACAATCCACTAGTGATATCTAGCAGTATGTAGTGGCAACCCAGTAGAACTAAAATGAACCTCTAGATGTAGTTAACGTATGATTCAGTCCCTCTATCGTGAGTCTCGACTAGATGGCAGGTCATAGATAAATCTTTAAACTTCAACATCAATTATATGATAGATTCGATCAGTTCAAGTCCAATGTGACTTCTATGAAACTTCTTTCCATCAATCACACTACTGTGGCCACAAACTCTTGGACTTAGCCTCTCAAATCTCATAGGACTACTCCTCTCTACAAGATCAATAGTGTTGAGTTTCGACTATGCAGTGAAAAAT
>KE507315.1:17363-29125 GCA_000441515.1 Elaeis oleifera
CTTCTTGAAAGATGATCAAGTCATCCTTTATTAGAAAAGGTAACGAGCCAATGATGTTCTGAGTCTAGTACATACTGATGTATGTAGACCTATGAACATAGGTACTAGAAGAGGGTATTACTACTTCATTATATTTACTAATGATCTATCCAGGTATGGATACGTCTATCTTATGAAGCATAAATCTGAATCATTTAAAATATTCAAATGATTTCATAATAAAATAGAAAATAAACTGAGAAGAGTATTAGAACTCTTTGATCTAATCGAGGAAGTGAATATTTTTCCAATAAATTTTTAACATATTTAGAAGAGAATAAAATTCTCTTGCAATGGACACCTCTTGAGAGGAAGAATCGAACTCTATTAAATATGGTTCGGTCCATGATGGGGTTTGCAAGTCTATCGATCCCTTTTGGAGTTATGCTCTTGAGATTGCTTGTTATGTTCTGAGCAATATTCCAATCAAATCTGTCATAAAAATTCCATATGAGATATGGATTGGGCGATACCCTCTTACCTTAGGATTAGGAGTTGTTCGATTTATATAAAATATTTACAGACCGATAAGCTTGGATCTCGGTCCAATAAGTGGTTATTTGTAGGGTATCCTAAGGAGTTTAGGGCATACTACTTCTACCATGCTGAAGAACAAAAGGTGTTCATCAGTAATAAAGTATTCTTTTAAGAAAAGAAGTTGCTTATGGAAGAAACTGATGCCACTAAAATTGAACTTGAGGAAGTTCGACAGATAGAAAAACCGACATAGACAAGTAGAAATATAGAACCGGATTTGATTAGATCTAACTCAGAGCCCATTGTTAAGGCACCTTTAAGGAGATTCGGTAGAGTATCGCATCAGCCGGATAAATATTATCGTTTCGTGATCCAAGATGGTGATCCTGTTGAACTCGATAAGAACGATGAGGATCCGATCACCTATATAGATGCCATGCAGAGATCCGACTCTGACAAGTGGCTTGATACCATGAAATCTGAGATGGAGTCCATGGAGATCATTGGTGTATGGACACTAGTTGATCTATCCAAAGGGATAAAACCCATCGGGTATAGATGGACTTTCAAAAGGAAAAGAGGCATAGACGGGAATGTGGAGATCTATAAAATCTATTTGGTTGTCAAGGGATATCGTCAGCATTATAGTATTGACTATGACAAGATATTTTCTCCTGTGACAATGCTCTCAGAGTTGGAACATGTATTTTGATAAGATCAAAATATATGGCTTTGTAAGGAACGAAGAAGAATCTTACATATATAAGTGGGCTAATGATTTTATAGTCATCTTTCTTATACTTTATGTGGATGATGTACTATTATAGGAAATGACATACCAGCCTTATAAAGTATAAAACTGTGGCTATCATCACAGTTTTCATGAAAATTTAGAAGAAGCATCCTACATCCTAGAGATAAAAATCTATACAGATGGATCTAAAAGGTTACTTGGATTATCTCAATCCGTGTACATAGATACTGTGCTGAAATGGTTCAGCATGAAAAATTTTAAGAAAGACTATCTCTCGATAGACTATGAAATTTCTCTCTCTAAGAAGGATTGTCCGACATCTCCTCAAGAGAAAGAACGTATGAGTAGAGTCCTATATGCTTCGACAGTAGGATGTATCACGTATGCTATAACATGTACAAGACCGAATATGGTATACTCACTAGGGTAATGAGTAGGTACCAGACTAATCCGGATAAGAACTATTGAAAGATTGTAGAGACAACCTTAAATATTTGAGAAATACTAAGAACCAATGGCTAATCTATGGAGATATTGACTTGAAACTTGTGAGATATGTTGATTCCAGTTTCAATCATATCATAATGATGGTAAAAGTGTGTCGAATTATGTGTTATTCCTTAAATGAAGGAGCGATATCTCAAAAAAGTTCCAGCCAGTTCACTGTAGATGATTTTATTTGTGAGGCAGAGTATATTACAGTATTTGATGCTGCAAAGGAATAGTTTAGTTGTGAAAGTTCATTAACGAGCTTGGAGTGACATTCTCTGTCGATGGTCCAATCCTTGTATTATGACAATACTGGAGCCATAGCTCAAGCTAATGAATAGGAGTCCCACCAAAGAACCAAGCATGTTCTGCATCAATATAATCTTGTATGAGAGGTTGTGAATTGACGTGACGTCAATCTTCAGAAGATTGATGGAAAGGAGAACTTGACCGACCCATTTGCAAAAGTCTTTGCAATCAAAAATTCATTGAACACAAATAGAAAATGGGTATTAGATATTATACCGATTGGCTTTAGTCCAAGTGAGAGTTGTTAGAAATATGTCCTAAAACTAATCATTTGGATAATTATGCTCTTTATATTTTGTATATGAATTATGAATTAATAAAAGTTATTTGATATTTTTATCACAAGATTACATCTCTCTTGATTGAAGTCTAATGTTGTGATGAAGTCCTTATAACTATATGATAATCGATAAAGAAGAATTTATTGAATAGTTCTTAAACATGTTCACAACCAAATGATACGTCATTAAGAATAATGATGTTTATCAAGTATAAGTCATTGTGTGCCATATAGGTTGGTTGTCCTCATAACTAAAGAATGTAGAGACACTAATATAGTATACAAATGAGATGTAGGAGTACATCGTCACTGAACAAGTGACTCGCCTATGGAGCGCTCCGCTGTTAAGAGCAGCTCGTAAGGAATATAGGCATAAGTATCCCTCCGACCTCAGATCACCACGATGACTTGTAAACAACTCGTTGTGCTTTAGTGCCAGACTACCTGAATTTTAATTCAGTGACAGAAGGTTTCTGAGCATGGTCAAGCATTTGTGGTAGTCGGTGTCTGGATCAAGATGGGATTGACCTCTCCACACTTCAGGAGTCGATGCATCACTGTGTTTCAATTGAGTAAGATCTCAACCGAGGCAATCCATGTGATGAATCACAGAATTTGAAAAAGATTGAAATACAATATGGATGACTAATTTAGGGTTGACAGTTAAATCCTAGGTCGCCATGAGCATTCAGGATCAAAAGGATGAATTATGCGGTAACCATATTCTATGATTCTTGAGTATTGCCTTGCAAACATTCAACATATCCAGACGTTGGAAACCATTGCTAGATAATAACTTTGATTTGTACAGAAAATAATTTCTATGCTACCGACTTAGTGTTCGAACCTATAGAGTCACGCACAAAAGTCAGACAAAGTAGGAAAGAATTGATCTAAGTCTATGTGTTCAATTTGAAAGTATGTGACTTGATTGAACAAATAGATTAACTTAATTAAAATTAAGTTAGGGTCATACGGGATTAAACAAATTGACTATATCTAGCTAGCACTAGATATGAGATTCAGGTTTAATTTTGGAGATGATAATGATCTAATCAATGATCCAAGAGATCTATGAGAGAGTCAATTTATATCTTAATTAATTTTAGATTAGATCTAATTTAATTAAAGAATAATTAGGTTAAAATCTAAGTTAGATTTGGACCAAAATTCATTAGATTAGGATTGATAGGCTCTTTAAGTTTGGTTCAAATCAGGTTCGAATCAGATTCGAATCGAATTAAATTTAAGTCAGATTGGATGTGATCCAAAGAGTCCAAAACACTGGAGACTCTCTCTCCAATAGTCTCTCTCCAATAGTGGCCGACCAAAGGAGGAAAGGGGGATTTATTTTGCCCATATGGGAGTGCACGATGAAGTTTGTTCGCGTGAGCAATGAGTGCTATCCTTTCTTATTACATCTTCTAGTTGGATAAAGAAAGAGAGCAAATTCAAATCAGATTTGAATTAGGACTTTGATTAGATTTAGGACATCTTATCTATTTAAAGAGGGATCGTAAACCACTGGTTATTATGGTAATATTTTGTACAACAAAAATTCCTAAACTACAGTAAGAAAAGAGAGTGTGACAAATAAAGGGAGGCGTCCCTTATTTTGTGCGTGGGAATTATGGACGGGTTCTCCTTGGCGTGAAGACCTCCTTATCCTCGATCCGCAAGATAAGATCTCAACGGCTTCTCCTTCTTTCCCTTCTAAAGATTGACGTCAAGAAAATCATCTAGCTTCCCTATAGAGTGGCGTGTGCGCGAAGTAGAGGGCTTATGCTTTCAGACCTCGCAAGATATGGATTCGAGAATCCTCTGAGGATTTTGATCCCTATACCGCTGCATTTCAATAAAAAAATATTATGATAGTGAATTATAAAAAATTTTCAAATACATCCTAACCATCTGATCAGATCGGATGAATTTTCCTTCACGATACCACCTCATCAATTTCAATCGAAAATCTCACTACGTTGTACCTGAATTGGCCCCATGATTTCTATCGATGGTCATATGACTTCAACCTATAAAAAATCTACAAGGGACCTCCCAAAGTACGCAATCATAATCTTTCTATACTCCTCTTCTATTTTCTGTGATCTGACTTGAACGTTGGAAGATCTCCACCAAAGCCAACTCCAATCAGAACTTGCTTGCAGATTTTTTTTTAGGAGGACGTGCCACCGCTCCAATCTTATCTTCGGATTTCAATGACAACATACATTATAAGAGAAAAAATTAAATTATAATATATATTATATTAACAATCCAAAATTATAAATATTTATATAAATGAAAAAGATGAGTCCTTTGTGTTCCTCATAATGTTATTCTACATAGGCAGCACTTCTCCAAAACACCACATCCATCCATTCTGGCCAAAGATCACGTTCGATACAACAATACGGGAGATTACAAAAGATAGCGTACACTTTCGTCAAAATAGCTAAGAAAATCTATTTAATCTGTTTAACACTTATTTAATATGATTTGACTAATTTATAAAACAAATTACACAAAGTTATTTGTCTAATAAAAAGATACGGATTCAGGTCTTGATGTTTGATCCGTTTAATAGATGGATCAGGTTTAAGTTTGCACATATTTGACCCGACGCATGCAACCTCATCTGAATCCAACCAATTGCCACCCAAAGTCATACCGAAGAATATTTGGCAGCGCAATTTTCGGCATCTGCACGACAGTCCTGTCAGCAGCAAGCTAAAAATTGGATTTCACCTAAATGAACTAGCCATGAGATGCCGCCTGAAGGACAACATGAGATAAAGAGAGATGCTAACGAGGAGAGACGTGGAAAAATACGAAATCAGGTACAAGATAGCGTTGGGAATATCAGAAAACAGAGCCTATACAAATTTAAGTATAAAATGCAACATGAAGCCAGATCACAAGGTCGTCAAGCAAGAAATATAGAATGTAGAGACTTTGTTTGCATAGATGTGCATAATCATAAATGGATGAAACTGAAATTTGATTACATAATGCCAGAGCTTGTCCTGCAACAGTTCAAACATCTTGATATATCCAGTGCTCAGTGATCACGGATTTAAACATATCCAAGTTGCCATCCATTTACATGCATTAAGCAAACGCATAATACAACAGATCTAAACAAGAACTAAAACCAAACCATCTAATAAGCACACACAACCCTACCTTTGTAGTTAGTCACTACAAATAGGCCATCAAGCAAGATAATTAGTGATTATCTTTGACCTGATACCAAAGCCTTGATGCCATTCTTACCGATAATAAGCCTGCTGATATGGTGCTAATCCATTGCTGTAGCCTGCCAGACCATTGTTGTAACCACCATAGGCAGGATAGTTCATTGGAGCTGGTGGGTAAGACGAGCCAAGAGCAGCAGGGGCTACTTCCTCAGTTGAAATGCATATGGGTCCCTAACGGTTGGAGGGCTTCGGCTGCCATAGACCCCATGTCCTGTAGGCCTATCATAAGGATAAGGAGGGGCAGCTGCTGGATAAGTGGTGTGTGCTGATGGCGATCGCACAAACGTCGTAGCAGCAGGGAAGATGACACGTAGGCATTGTTTGTGAGACGACCAGCCTTGGCTGGAGGCATTGGCCCCCCATTATTGGCTCGTGTGCGCTTGTTGGCAGGACCACCTCCAGATGGCTTTTCTTCTCCACCTTGGCCTTCTCCAAATTCTCGAATCGTTTCTGGAGGTCTTCCAAGGGGAACTCAGCTTCAAGTTTATGGTCCTCAATGCATTTCATAACAGCCCGGAGCGCTGACTGTTCCTTGCGGCTGCCATTTCCCTGCAATGGAACAATTGAGGTTCTCTAACTTCCTACATCAATGGGGAATAATATATGAACTACAGAATCTGCATAAAGCACCCTTTAGCAGATTCAATCCAATCTAGACCAATGATAGGACCACTTGATGAATCAGGCATACGACAACATATCTCACTTGAAAAAATGAATTATCCAACTCAAAAGATAATTACACACAGAATAGAAAAACATTTAAAAGCACACTTTACTAGAAAGATGACAAAAAATCAGTTAGAGGTTGAAGATCTGGATGGGATTTTTTTTTTAGTTTATAAATACATAACAAAGCAAAACGAGCAAGGCTAGACATACCACAGCTTGCCCAGAGCTGTTGCGGTCCTCTGAGCTTGAAGAGGTACCCTTCTTTGAATCTTTCAAAAAGGATTTCAGTAATGGTACAGGAGGGAATTTGTCCTGAAGAGCAGCCTCATAGGCAAAATTTATTGCATCAAGCTGTTGACCCTTACTAATTAGTTCCTCAATTATATCTGCAGATAAAAGCACAATGATTTTTGAACTTAAGTATCTCAACAAACACAACATTGTTCTCCCGAAAAAAGAACCAGCTGAAGAAGTGATCTGTCAGAAGCAGCACCTTGTTTTACTGCCACCAACTTAATTTAATATTCAAGCCCAAAAAAACTCTAATAGTAAAGATTAATGACAAATAATTTTACATCATGAAGAAAAGACAAAGTACATAAAGAATGCAGATCATTTGTGAAGCTCATAACAAATGATTATACAGATTTTATCAAATATATTAAATAGCACAAAGCAGTTAGTAGCACAATTTTTTCAGAAAAATTTGGAGATCTAATAATATGTTTAAGAGCCCAGTAATGCTTATATACATCAGCAATGTCATTCTCAGGATCTGGAAACTCAGCCATCAACATTTGCAATATAGGTCCTCAATCCAAGGTTCATAAATGTATAATGCAAAATCAGATTTTCATAGTAATCTTGAGTGAGAAGCGGCCTGTTGTAAATAAAGGATTATCGAAAAGGCTACAATTTATGCAAGCCACCATATTTGATAGGCCCAACACAATCCACAGGCATTCTCTTTATCTAAACAGCACTAAGTGTAACCTCACAAAAACATGTATAAATGCCTTTATTTCTTTGTTGTCACGAATAAATAGATGGCAATTTGCTGGGCACATGGAACTTCTGAGTTGAATTAGAAGGAAGCATTTAATGGTCAATAGACTGGAAACTAATGGATCCGCACAAATGTAACAGCATAATATCAATAGGCAGTAGCACCACAAAACAAGCATCCTGCTGCTGTCATATATGCCTGAAGTTATCATGTAAGGTCCCAAATCCATCTTCTATGACAAGGTACATGTGCCTGCAATACGATTATATAATTAACAGGGATATAATACTACTAATGTAACAGATACAACAAAGACCATCTTGATGGAAACACGTGCTGTTGAAACATCCCCCAGGCCCACCTTCTCACCTAAACAGACTACGATGCAGAAAAGATGCCAGATAACATCTACAAGATCATGAGGCCCTAGAGTATTGCAAAGGTACCAGGAACAAGGACTGTGGAGCCAAACCTCTACCATTCCCCACATGCTTGTTTGCACTAATTTTTAGTCTCCCAATGAGCACAAACTATAACAATCTCAATATTGTTAAAAAACTTTTGCTCATTGGTTTCCAAGGCAAGAAGATGCAATACAGCAATTACATCCACTTCATCATTACTCCCATTCAGACTCTGTTATCACATCCAGTAGGGGATCTCAGATTCATAGAACTAGATAAGCATGAAGACAACAATATCAAGATTGTGAGAGATCCTTTTACTCTCCATCAAATTCTAAGCCAAGTTAATGCATCAACAATTGCCTTAACATCCTCTTAATCATTTACCATCCAGACACCAAAATAGCACCCCACAATTCTTCAAAAGCAAAAGCAAATAAAACAGGAATCTTAAAGGACACACCAAATCTTTCCACAGGTTATCATCAGAAAGAATTTTTATATTATCAAATCTTAAACTCCCTATTGTCAAGCGAGCTGGAAGACTCATACAGATATATTAATGAGAACCCCAAGTTTAAACATCAGATCCACATAACAAGCGTAACTCTCAATTCACAGCACCTCTCTCTAGAGAGAGAGGAGCCTTAGATTTTACAATAACAATAATTGTATTTGTCCTTTGTTTCACAAACTGCAATATATATCTCCCAAGAAATCCACTAGAATGCTATGAGTTGATTCCCTTATATGCTCCAACTACTAATCCCTGCTACTGCTGCTAAGTTCTGTTAACCAAATTAGGCGTATGGGAAGCACCAATAGAAACAGAGGAGGAGGGACACCTGAATGTAAGCGACAGAGGAACTGGACAGATTAAAAGAGAAAAAGAAAAGCCATACCGGCCATCCTATCCTCGAGCCCCAAGGAGAGGGCAAGCTTGGGCATCTGCCTCCGCCATGCGAAACTGACCACAAGCCTCCGGTAGAAGTCTCTGTCCTCCCTCGCCGCGATACCGAAGGTCACCACGTGCTGGAGGAATGTGTGCGCGTCCGGCGGCTTGGCGCTCTCGATCCCCCGCGCTGCTCGAGGCCCTCCTTCCACGCGTCCGCCATCTCCCTCGCTCGCTCCCTCATGCTGCGCGTCACCAGCAGACGGGCCGTCCCCAGCTCTGGGTCAGCCAGGACCGGAACCAGGGATTCCAGGATCAGCACGCAGGCCCATCCGAGATCGTTGGGGGACTTGGCGGCCGTCCCCGGCGATCGACGGGGAAGACCTTGAAGATGGCGTCCATGACGAACTTGGGGGGATCGATGCAGTTGGCGAGAGCCAGCGGAAGCTCCGATCGGAGGAGCTCGACCTCCTTGCGCTTGGAGACGACGAGTTCCCAGAAGGCGTCGGAATCCATCGTGGTGCAGAAAGATCGGAGTTTGCCAGGGAGATCGTTGCCGTTATTACTGTCAAGGGGGAGGCGGGGAAGAGAGGGCGAGGAGGGCGGCATCGCGGCGCTCGTTGACCTTGGCGAGGGCGAGGTCCACGGCGCCGTCGATGGAGAGCTCGCGGTGGTGGAGGGAGGCGAGGGAGCGCTGGGTGGAGAGGTCGAGGGACTGGCGCTTGGAATGGAGGGACTCGGACTTAAGCTGGAGGTCGCGCTCCAGGGAGGAAAAGTGGTCGGAGAGCTCCTTCCACAGAAGAGTGCAGCTCGTGATCAGCTCCGCTGCCTCTCCAGCTCCTCGAAGCTTTCCTGCACCAGAGAGCTCGGGATGGCGGCCGCGGCCGAACCCATCTCTCGATCCACTGGATCTCTCGATCTCTTCTGCCTGATGGAGAAACCCCAACCCTAACCCTTACCCTTGAGGTGAAAGGGGAAAGGAAGGAGAGGGGAAGGGACCGGGGTGGGGGGGAAGGGAAGAAAAAGAAGGGGGTGTGTGAAAGCCAGAGTACTGTTAATGGTCCAGCGAATGGGGTGTCGACGCGTGGTGGTTACAAGCTGCATAGGATAAGGGGAGAGAGAGAGTACGTTAAATATAGAAATCCTTTGAAATCCCCGGAATACGTTGTCGAGAAATTCTTTTAGATCGCCGGAATACGGTGGAGAAAGTTTGAGATGGAGAGCATCTCTTCCTGGATGAACCGGGGCTCTTAGCCATCAACTCAATCACACCAAATTAATAATAAAATTATATTATTTCCAACAACGTAGAAATTTAATATAGTTGTCCTTAGTTTTTAAATCTAAAATTGATGAAATTATGCCCTTGACAGGAAAAAAAAAAAAAAACACTATTTTATCAATTTTATCATTTCGAATGCGCTGCTGCTCCTTCTTCTTCTCCTTCTAAGTACTAAAACATCCTAGATTTCTTTTGCAGCAATCAATATACATTCAAAATTATTACTAGCATCTTATTACTATAATTATTTTAAAATAATATATCATATTTATTACGATGATTATTATGAGTACCTCAGATCAGCTTACCAACCATGGAATATCTCAGATCTTCTAATTATCATCGGAACTATTGAGCCAAGAGCAGAACTAAGACATACAGAGCATATGCAAAGCAAAGCTACTTATATCTAATGTGCCGCACGGTCTGTCCGGCGTGTAGGTTACCCCCGCTGCCTTGGCAGGCCAATAACTTAGTGCGTAGGCTGCCCCTATATTACAGCCGACTCACCTCTTGATGTGCACGATGGCTGTCCGCTCTGAGTGAATAGACTCAGGCATAACCAATTCTTCTAATCTCGCGGAAGAGATTGAGGGCTGAAATATTTCGTCCGTTATATAGCATGTCCTACAATCTCAGGATCGCACAATCTCACAACTGTGTGATCAGTTATTCGACAGCATTCTATATAAGCGACCTAAGTCCCGAGGATCAAGATAAGTTAAATAATTCCTCTCAAAGAACTGATTGCTGCTTCTTTATTCTCTGAATCTAAGTTGAAAATCGAAGGATCCTCGTCGAAGCAAAATCCTCCGATTCGGACTTATTTTGCAGATCACTCTAACGTCAATATCCCTACTGAGGCTCATTTGCCCTCTCTCCGACTTCGATCGAATCAAGCAGCAACAGATAGAGGAAGGGCGTTGTTGGTGCAAAATTCCGCCGGCGTCGGAGAAGCTAGAGTCGAAGGAGCCGCGGCCACCGTCGGGACCTGCAAAAGATGTCTAAACCGGAGTTGGGGTTGCTCCGGCAAGACCCTCCGACGCTCAAGTCAGTTCTCTGCCTCAATAGAAATGGAATGTTCGAGTGAAAATTTTAGCAGAGTTTTGAGATAGAGTTTAGAGCTTAGAGAAGAACGTATCTGGAGGTCCCTTTTATAAACGGAGAGCGTAACTGATTGACAACGACGTCTGTAACCGCTTGGTAGTGGGTCGTTCGGGGCCACGCAGAGTTTGTTACGGAGAGTAGTGGTGTCAGGGGCCGTTTAGAGCCACGTGGAATCTATTATAGAGAGTGGAGTGATGTCCGTTGTCGTGACTTGCCAGAGAGTGGCAGACCCGCATGGGATCCGTTACAGGAAGTGGAGCAGAGTCGTGGTCATCATCGTGGTTTGCCAGAGAGTGGCGGACCGCATGGGATCTGTTACAGGAAGTGGAAAGAGTCGTGGTCATCATCGTGGTTTGTCAGAGAGTGGTGGAGCTGCGTGGGATCCGTTACAGGAAGTGGAGTAGAGTCGTGGTCATCATCGTGACTCGTAAAGGAGTTCGGGCCTGTCGGTTGAAGCTCGATTGGGACGTCTGAAGGAGTGGGGCAGTTCTCTGTCTGAGAGGAGTTCGGATGTTTTCGAGGTTGCAGACGCGCCCACAGTTGCTGGGTGCCTTGGATGCTGACGCTGCAGACGGTAATTATCCACTGTAGAAGCTCGGACGGGGACTATCTGTTGGCGAAGCTCGACTTCATTGGAAATCCGACAGAGGGTTGACCGACTGTGGACTTCGGATGGCACTGTAGGAGTTCATACACTGGAGGAGCCAGGAGGACTGGCGTTGTTGAAGTCCGGCTGACATTACTGGAAATTGATGGTTGAAAAAGGGGGGACACGGTAGACGCCGAAGGTGGTA
>KE507315.1:51771-65454 GCA_000441515.1 Elaeis oleifera
CTAAACATAAAAAATCTCTTTCCTTCTTATCTCCTTATCTCTAATTCGGATCACATTCAAATTAGATAGGAGATAAAGGCCATGACTCACATGCTTGCCACCCACCCTTACTGAGCCCTCTCTTTTCATGCCAAAAATAACATGCCAAAACCATTTTGGCATTGAGAAGAAGAGGTGAGTCCAAGGTGGCGCAAGGAGAAAAGATAGAGTCCCTGTTGGCTTGGACTCTTCATTTTCAAATTAATTCTAAACCAAATTAAATCTGGTTTGAACCCAATGAGAGGAAGGAACCTAATCTAATTAGAAATCTAATCACCTTAATAAATTTCTAACCTAATTAGGAATTAGCTGAGCCTAAGTTCTGATCAAATCAGGATCAAATTTTTTTGCAATTAAGCTTGATCAAATCAAACCCATTCTAAGTCAAACTAAATCTAATTCAATTAGACTTGATTCAAAGCTCTTTGCTTAATCAAATTGAGTCAATTAGTAATCCAATTGCTAATAAATCTTCTATTGAAAGTAGAGTCCCAGTCCAGTGGGACTCGTCACCAGAGTTATAATTCAATTGGACTCTTCAACTGTCAGATCAGATCGTATCTTCTAATGTGTGTGACCCCATAGGTTCGAACTTGAGCCGGTAGCATAGAAATAATTTTTATACTAATTTATGTAACTATCTAGCAATGAGATCTGATGTTCGGATAGACCAAAAAATTGCAAAGCAATATTCTAGAACCTACTAGCGTATGGTTACCGTATAATTCATCTCTTTGACCCTAATACTCAAGGTGACCTAGGGTTTGACTGTCAATCCTAATATAGTCATCCATATTGTATTCAATCTTTAAATCCATCATATAGATTATCCTGATTAAGATTTTACTAATTAAATACATTGATATATATCTCATATTTATTCAGAGGGTCAACTCCACCTTGACTCACACACCGACTTGATAAGTATTTGACTACACCCAATAATCTTCCGTCACTGAATTAGAATTTAGATGGTCTAGTACTAAAGTATAGTGAGTTACTTACAAGTCACTGTAGTGATCTCAGATCGAAGAGATACTTATACCTATACTCTTCACAAGCTATCCTTGACAGCAGAGTGCTCAGCAAATGGTCAAGTTCGGTGTGAATGTACTCCTACATTCCATCTGCATGCCATACCAGTGTCTCTACACTCCTTGGTTAAGAGACCAACCAACTCATATGGCATACAACGATCTATACTTGATATTGCTATCATCCTATTAATAGTATATCATTCGATCGCAAATATATTTTATGGACTAAATGATAAATCCTCCTTTATCGATTAAATATAGTCCTAAGAACTTCGTCACAATACAGGAGTTCAAATAAGATGGACAAAATGTGATGAAAAAATCAATAATTTTATTAATAAAATTATATATATTTATAAATATGAGCACAATCATCAACAGGCTGATGATTGGTTTTGAGACATAATTTTCAAAAGATCGACAGAAAGGAGAACCTGACTGATTTATTTACTAAAGCTCTCGAAATCAAGGAGTTCGATGATCACAAGTCAAAGATGGGTATACGATACTGTACTGATTGGTTTTAGTCCAAGTGAGAGTTGTTGAAAATTGTGTCTAAAGTCAATCATCAGACTGTTGATGATTGTGCTCATATTTATACAATGTATATGAATTTTTATTAATAAAATTATTTGACTTTTTCATCACATTTTGTCCATCTTACTTGAACTCCTGTATTGTGATGAAGTCTTTAGGACTCAATCGATAAAGGAGGATTTGTCATTTAGCCCTTAAATATGTTCGCGACCAAATGATATGCTATTAATAGGATAATAGTGATATCGAGTATAAGTCATTTGCATGCCATATGGGTTGGTTGTCCTCCTAACCAAGGAGTGTGGAGACACTGGTATAGCATGCAGGTAGAATATAGGAGTACATTCGCATCGAACGTGACTAAATACCAAGTACTCTGCTGTCAAGAGTAGTTCACGAAGGGTATAGGTATAAGTGTTACTCTGACCTGAGATCACTATAGTGATTTGTAAGTAAATCATTGTACTTTGGTGTCAGACCATCTAAATTTCTAATTCAATGATGGAAGATTTCTAGGTGCAGTCAAGTACTTATCAAGTCAGTGCATGAGTTAAGATAGGAATGTCCCCTCTAAATAAGTAGGAGATAATGCATCAGTGTATTTTAATTAGTAAAATCTTGACCAGGGTAATCTATGTGATGGATTTGAAAGGTTAAATATAATCTGATAGACTATTTAGGTTGATAGTTTAACTCTAGATCGTTTGAGCATTAGGATCAAAGAGATGAATTATACGGTAACCATACGTCAGTAGGTTTTAGAATATTGCTTAGCAATCTTTTGGCCTATCCGGATGTCGGATCTCATTGTTAGATGGTTACATCGATTAGTATAGAATTTATTCTATGCTATCAGCTTAGGTTCGAATCTTGGGGTCATACACATTAGAAGATTCAGTCTGATCAGATGGATATTAAGTCCCACTGGATTGGGACTCTAATGAAGAGTCCCACTAGATTGGGACTCTAGTGGAGAGTCCCACTGGATTGGGACTCTGCTGTTAATAGAAGATTTATTAGTAATTAAATTACTAATTAACTCAATTTGCTTGAGCAAAGAGGTTCGGATCAAGTCTAATTGAATTAGATTTAGTTTGACTTAGATTGAGTTTGATTTGATTATGTCTAATTGCAAGAAAATTTATTCCTGATTTGATCAGAATTTGGGTTCAGTTAATTTCTAATTGGGTTAGAAATTTATTGAGGTGATTGTATTCCTAATTAGATTAGGTTCCTTCCTCTCATTGGGTTCAAACCAGATCTAATTTGATTTAGAATCAAATTGGAAACGAAGAGTCTCAGCCAACTAGGACTCTCTCCCTTGTGCAAGCCCTAGGTCCCACGGCATCTTCTTTAATGCAAAAATAGTTTTGCATGAGAATTTTGGGTGTGATAAAGGAGGACATAGAGTGGGGTGGGCGGCACTCTTGATGAGTCATGGACCTTATTTTTTTCTGATTTGAATTTGATCCAAATCAAAGATAAGGAGATAAGAAGGAAAGAGATCGATTTATTAGAAAGATGGGTGGCGCCAAATGATTTTTTTCTTGTGTCTTGAGGTGTTGGTTGACGTGAGAAAGATCTGATTTCTTCTCACACCATCACACAAATTGTCAAAAATTAGGACGCCCCATATGGTGGTTGGCATGGAGATTTATGGCGCCTCCTCTTAACCTAAAACCCTAACACCCATCTATATAAAGGGGTCCAAAAGTTGGATGCCCCATATGAGAATCCATCGAAAGTTATTCTTTACATAGCTCTCTCCTCTCTTCTCTTCCTTCATTAATTCTTCTCCATCTCTAGAGCATCTAAGAGATCAAAAGAAGAAGAAGAAAATCAGCCTTCAAGATCCTTGCAAGCTAGCACGCCCCGAGAGCTTGATCAGCATCCGTTCTTTGTGTGGATGATCTCTAGAGGTCAGACATCTTTTGTGACTGTGAGCAACCTGAAGGAACTCCTATCCATGTGATATACTTGTGGAGATTGACAACCCATGCTTCGATAATGAGTTCTGAACTCGTTAGATTAGGCTTGGTCAGATCTAAGGGTTAGATCGAGTCTATAGCATCGATATGATCGATGCAGATTTTATTTTTAGATCTTAATCTCATATTTAATCATATCATAGGTCTTGACATGATAGTTTAGATTAGATCTTGTACATATAATATAAGTTAAATTATTTAATCTATCAAGATCTACTGTAAAAATTTTAAATTGCTTGCATAGAACTGCCAATATTTCCTTCAACAATAGCAAGCAGTATGCAGATGGATTTAAGTATAGCCACCGATGAAAAGATATCCTGATAGTTAATACCTTCACACTGACTATAACCTTTCGCCACTAGCCTAGCTTTATAGGTCTCTACCTTACTATCTGCACCTATTTTTTTTTGTAGATCTATTTACACCCAATGAAAGGTCTTTTGCTACTAAGGTTCATACTTGGCTCAAATACATTGAGTCAATTTCTGACTTCATAGCATTCAACCATTTCTCAGAGTCGATGTCGAACATCATCTCGTCATAGATTTTAGGATCATTTCCATGACCCTTATCTCCTATGAAGAATATTTCTTTACATCCTCTACAAGCATATCCAAAGACCTTTTAAGAGGATAGAATACCCTATTTTAACCTACGAGGTGTAGGAGGAACTACTACTAGCTCAGTGTTAATGGGTTCGTTAGGTTCTATAGCTCGTTGCTCTTCAGATATTTTCTCTTTGAGCTTAATCAATCTCCAATTACCACCATCCTGGATAAACTATTTTTTGAGGAGCATGGCATGTCGACTCATAATCACATTATGATCATCTAAAAGTAAAAGCAGTATCCTATTGATTCTTTAGGATACTCTATAAAGTGAGCTTTCATAGAGCTAGCCTCTAACTTGTGAGCCATTTATTTTTTGACATAGGCTGGACATTTTCATATCTTGAGATAACCAAAATTTGATTTCTTATCATGTCATATCTCATACGGTGTGGTAGGAACAGATTTAGAAAAAATTTATTAATAAATAAATTATGGTTAGTAGGGTATATCTCCAAAGATACAAGGATAAGTCAGTGAAGCTCATCATAGATCGGACCATATCTAATAGGGTGCTATTCCTCCTTTCAGATATCCCGTTAAGTTGAGGCATACTAGGAGGAGTCTATTATGAGACTATGCCATTTTTTCTAAGATAACTCAAAAATTCTCCACTAACATTTTTTCTTCTCGATCTAATCGAAGAACCTTAAGAGATTTTTTTATTTATTTTTCTATTTTATTTTTAAATTCTTTAAACTTTTCAAAGACTTCAGATTTGTGTCTCATAAGAAACATATACCCATGTCATGAGAAGTCATCGATAAAGATAATGAAGTAGTGGTAACCACCTCTGGTCTGCACATCAAATGGGCTACACACGTCAGTGTATACTAGGGCAAGTATCTCAATTGTCCTTTTCCACATCCCATAATGGTAACTTGGTCATTTTCTTTGAAGACAGGTTCACAAACTAGATAGGACTCTGAATTCAAAGAGTCACGAATACCATCTTTTTTAATTGTTTATCCTGTCCTCTCCAATATGATCAAGCTAAGGTGCCACATATACTTGTGGTTAATATCATCTCCAGATTGTTTATGATCTGTAGCACTTCGTAATTGCTCGTTTACATTTACACATAGATCAACATGCAGGTGATCAAGATCGTCAATAAAAGATCACATGCAATCAATTCATTTTGTAAATAAATCGAACAAAAATCTTTATTAAAATTAAAATAAAATCTTTCTGTACTACTACAGATACGAAAATCAAGTTTCGGCTAGTTATAGGTACATAATAGTAGTATTTTAATACTAATTTAAAGCCTGATGGTAATCAAAGAGACTACTTTCCAACAGCTTCAGTAGAATCTTTACTCTATTGCTGATCTGAAGGATCATCTCACCATGCCTTAACCCTCTACTGTCTACTAGACCCTGCATAGAAGAACATATGTTAGCACTTGAACTAGAGTCTAATACACAATTAGACAGAGAAAATTATAAGTTTAGATTTAACAATGAGCATACCTTCTAAAGGTTTGTCACTCTTCTTGATCTTCAGGCTCTCCAGATAAAGTGGACAATTCTTCTTCCAATGACCATTAGTGTGATAGTGGAAATATTTTCTTATTTGCATCCTTCTTCAGAGTGTCTTACTTTGGCATCTTCTCTTTCTTCTGCTTCTTCGCAGGCTTGTTCTTTTCTTCTAAGAAGACTTTCTTTTGGAGGAAGGTTCTTGCTCCACAGTAAGAATAGAGCCCTTTGAATTCTTCAAGGCCCTTTCTATAGTAACCAACATGTTGACAAGTTCGGACAAGATGCAGTCCAACTTGTTTATATGGTAATTTACTATAAATTGACCATATGAACTAGTAAGAGACTGTAGGATTGGATCCACCTGCAATTCCTTCTATATCGTTAGGCTAAGCTTCTCAAGCTCCTCTAGGTCCTTGATCATAGTCAGATAGTAATTGTGAACTGACTGCTCCTCATACATTTTGGAGTTGAAGAGTCTCTTTGATACTTCAAAACATGCAGTATAGCTCACCGTACAACTCTTGTAGGTAAGTGATCATAGTCCTGGCAGTTGGTATGTGCTCATGTTGGCTCTGCAACTTATTTGCCATCGAAGCTAGTATGTAATATTTGACCTGATTGTCATCATCCATCTACTTTTCTTGTGCTACCCTCTGTTTAGCATTAAGATGGCTTGGCAAAGTAGGGGGGTCCTAGTCGAGTACATACCCTACCTTTTCTGAAGTCAAGACTATCTTTAGGTTTTTGAGCCAGTGCTTGAAGTTGTTCTAGTCAAATGGTTGGACTTTAGGATGTGGGCTAAAGGGTTCGTAGCTGACATGGTTAAACTGCGAGAGTAGAGATTCTAGTTAGATATTTATATTTAATTTATATTTATTTTAGAACTTTAAAAAACAATAGGCTCCCACTATTTTCTTCGATCTCTCACACTTTTTGGGCGGAGAAATGAAAATCCTAACATGATAAAGGTTTCTAGTGGGCACTGTGGTCCCACCAATATACGTGCACCTCACCTGACAGATATTGATAATATGCATACCGATGAGTGAACAACTCTTGTTCAATGCTTCTCCAAGCATGTTGCAGTGATTTAATCTCTAAGTCATGTGGGCTCACCTGACAGATATTGGCCACACTCCTTAGTTAAGTCAGACTCATCATTCAACATAAGAGTGAAGCTGTCATTGGGTCCCTTACCTGATAGATATTGCACCAACCCCATCATCACCCTACTGCAGTAACCTTTTGCTAATAGAGTGGTTGCATGTTTTTGATGTAACTGAACCACTGTGATCAGTCGAGAATAATCAATACTAATAGTATGCTTGCATATCTACAATGATGGAAGACTGCTAGACTTAATATGTGCACATCTAATTGTCACCAAAATGATTAGTCTAATTGGCATGGGCTAAACCAAATTACTAAGCAACTTGATAATTGGAGATCAGTGGAGGCACCCTCTTGAAGGATCAAGGGTCCTAATTAAGTAACCACCTTTTAAACACTTGCCTTAGACACCACTTGATCCATTGGTTCAAATAGGCTAGCTTAAGTGATTCAAACTCGAGCCATTGAGCCAATTTAGGTCTTTTAGGTAAATCAATTTAACATATGGATGTCAATTGACTCGACCAACTACAACTATTGATTTGATTTTGAGCACTCTTGATCTAATCCTAATCAACTCTTGACTTGATTGGATCAATCGCTCATTTCAATTAGGTTTATTATGTTCAAATAAAAATCCTAGGTGTAATCAATTACTAGACCTAATCTAATTTACCCATGTCCAACCACTTATGCACATACATAAATTTAGATCTAAATTCTAAATTTCAGATCTAAATTATTTGAAAATAAATAATTTATTATGATCTTGAAACTACTTTTCAGATCTAAGCAATTATTCATATATCTCACACATGATTAAAGATCAAATCTAAAACCATTCAATATCGATATAGGACAATCTTTACAACATAAGAGATAAACTTTATGCTAGGACAACCTTATAGCATATCGATGTCGAACTAATAAATATTTTTAGTTTAAACTAATATTCATATATCTCATACATGAATAAATTCAGATCTAAACATGAAAATACTTTTAAAAAATATATTTATTTTAGATTTAATATTATCAATTTAGATCTAATCATATTAATTCAGATTTGATCATATCAATTTAGATCTAATCATATGAATTTAGATCTAATCATATCAATTCAGATCTAATCATATGAATTTAGATCTGATTAAAAATCAAATCTCATCTTATTTCATGCATATAAATCTATTGGCTCTAATATCGCTATTGGATTTTGAGGTGTCATGCATGCAAATTTTTTAAAATAATTTTGAAAATACAGTGAAAGGTTAGATTAAAATTATTTTAATCTATGCATGCATAAATTTAATCTTACACCTCCGAATCTAGTTTATATGATGAAATAAAATGAACATACATCTGATTTCAAAATTCAAAACTAAAATTTATGATTAGATCACCTACCTGTAGTGCTAAACTCCTTTCTTCAGATCTGGATCTGAAGATGTCTGCAAGTTTCCTTGAAGCCGCACACGTGCCCGGCCTATACGGATATCGATATGGTGCTGAAGCAGATCAAAAGTACCAAAGATCACCAAGGTGCTAACTCTCTTTTAGATCTTTACTTCTTTGATTTGGATCTGATCTCCTTCTTCGAATATCATAGAAGAAGATCTAAAGATAAATCTACGCACGAACTCCTTTTGCATACGATCGGAGGAAGAATAGAGGCAATGGGAGAACTTCTTCTTTTTTTTCTCTTTTCTAATCTCCTTCTTTCCAATTTCTCTCCTTGTATGGCCGACCAAGGGGGTTAGGGCATGTGGAATAAGGGATGGAAGATGTGGGGTGGCACAGATAGATACAATGATCTGTCATGTTCTCCATGCCCAAGAGATCCCTTCCTTTATAGATGGTGATCAAGGGGATAAGATAGAGTTCAATTGAATTTGAATTCTTATTTGATAAGAATTCAAATTCAATCATGAACTAATCTGATCCTAACAGATAAGGAGATAGAGAACACTAGGAGGGGCAACAACTTTGGATTTGCACCCCGTCTCCAATTTTTTCTCCAAGGTGCGATGCTAAAGAAGGGGCGTGGGTCCCCATACAGAACCCTCCTTTCTAAACTTGGGACTCTTGCATCTTTATCCAGTTTGGATTCAATCCAGATTTAGTTTGAATCCAATTCGAATCTGATTCGAGCCCAATTCATTTCAGACTCAATCCTAATCCATTTAGGTTCTAATTCTAAAACCAAAAGCCTGATTAGGTCATGTCTAAACTAATTAAATCTGATTTAATTATTTAGGACTTGATCTCCAACTTAATCTTATCAAATTGAATTGGATCCTTCTTGCTAACTGTTAGCTGATCCTATACTTACAAATTGATCTAAATCATTAGTCATATTGATAATTTGATCATGATCCAATCATTTGATCTGATCAAATCTCTTTTGTATGTGACCGCATAGGTTCTGTTCTATTTGGTAGTGAGATATACCATGATCTCCATTAGAGTATCATTAAAATATTTTCAATAGAATGGAATATTTTAATTCTCATCTAACAAGGATCATCGATCCAGAATGATCCTAGTAAGCTCTCACAATCTATTAGTGATGCCTAATAGTATGTGATAGCAATCCAGCAGAACATAATAAATAGAATTTCTAGGTGAGTTACCGTATGATTCAGTTTCTCTATCATGAGCCCCGACAAGATGGAGGTTATGGAAACTGTTGCCCAGCTAGATATCCTAAGAGGATTTGGGGGGGGGGGGGTTGAATTGGGTTTTAAAATGTTAAACAGATATATGCACTAGTTGTTAGCTAATTCAAGTACTGTGTAGTAAATTTAAGCTAAAGCAAATGCAAGACAAAATAAAAGATGCACACACACAAATACAACAAGTTTATAGTGGTTTGGTGTACTCCGAGTATCAACGTCTACTCTCCAAGCGATCACCTTGACAATTCTACTATAATCTTTCAAAGATTATAGTTGGATAGTTTTAATAGGCTCACTATCCAAAAACCCAATTGGTTTTAAAATAGGTGCACCAACCTCAACCTTTACAAGCCTTAACCAAAGACTCCTAATCCAATTTAAGGGTTGGATTCAACCTTTCCCTCAACTTCCAGTCCCTTGAACTTGTTACAGTAAATCAAGAACAAAAAAAGGTTACAACAAAGATTCTTCCAAATTGAGCTGATTTGTTGTCATTGATGCTTGAATGAAGAAGCTTTGAATGCTTTCACTAATTGCTACTTTCTTCTTCTTAATTGCTCATACAAGTCTCAAGAAAATATTGAATGAAAGTAGTTGAACTCTCTTGAATGTAGTCAATACAAAAGTCTGAGCTTTTATCACTTAAACAATTCCTCTTTATTGTTTCCTTGACTTCACTTTTATATCTGATTGATTCTCTTCAAGTTTACTACTATTTGAGCCCAAATCTAGCTATTTTGACTATTGGAGGTCGAAATAGCCATTGGGAGGAGATCTGGATAAAATCTGGGCTATTGCAGAACTAACCATTATGGTTGTCAGATGATATCGAGTTGATCCAATTAGGGTCTCCAGTAAGCATGCTAGCACGTGTGAAAATCCTAGCTCTTTAGGAGATCAATTTAGCCTCAAATCTTGCAAATTAGCTAACTCAATTTTATGTATATTTGGGTTAGGTCGTGCCACCTAGAGGCAACCCAAAGTGGGCATCTAAAGTCTTCTTAACACCAAAAACCAAGAGTCCTTTTTGTTAAGGACTCTTGGTGCAAGAAATAAGAAGAGCGCATGCGCTCTCTGGTTTTGGCATGTAGAAGGACCAAGAGTCCTTCTGCTATGGATCTCTGACTCATATGGCAATATGATCAGACCATTACCTCTCTAGCACACCTTTTAAAGGATGACAAATCCTTTGAACTAGCATGGAACTCTTCTGGATTAGATGCATGCATGAGAAATGCATGGATGCATCTCTTTGCATCACAAAGCCCTTCTGCCTTTCAAATGTTTTTGAATGGAATATTTTATCAAATAATGTTCTTTATTTGTTACATCATGAAATGGAACATTATTTGAAATTTTTTCAGATTTATTTGGAGAGGGAAGGATGCCTGAAACACCCATCTCGTGTGCACATGCGGAGAAGAATTAATGCGAGGAGTCACATCTTCACACTGAGTTTTCTCTCCATTGTATATTTTCATGCCTCAATTTTATTCCATAAGAAGTCTTATTCAGATGGCTATCCAAGTGGTGAAATCAGGATTTTTCTGATTTGTGATGAGGCACAAAAGATATCTCTTTTTTGGTTGGACGTGAGAGAAGGCTGAATCACTGTATCAGATAATTAAGAATCCTTCTCTTATAAGACTCTTAACATCTGATACACTGATTCATACCATTTGTGGAGAGACTTATCTAGACCTTCTGGTGCCCCTCCTATTGCTATAAATAGGGGGCGGCAGTTTGGGTAAGATTTTCAACTCTTACACCACGTTATCCACTCCCTCTCTCCTTCTCTTACTACTCTAGGGTTTAGGACAAGGCTTGTTCTTTTAAGACAAGCCTATTCCTAATAGCTCTAAGGGTTTAAAAGATCTAAAAGAAGGTGGTCAAGTCTAGTGAGAGTTTCTAAGAGGTCTAGACTCAGGTCTGGAGGAGGATCTGATCGATCAGTGGCTAGTCGAGTTCTAGGGACTAGAACTCTTGAAGCAAAGTGAAGGAGGAGCGCCGTCCTTGATCCAATTTTTGTGTGGATCACTGTTGGAGGGTGAACACTTAGATGCCTAGTGGATGCTCTATCAAAATTAGGATAAACATTATAGGTATTCTTCTTATCCATATTTATTTCATATATGCTTTGATTGTTATAGTCAAGGGATTGTGGGTTCTAAGATTTCGGTGCGCTAGGGTATTTTGAATGAAAATTTAACACCCAATCCTTCTACTTTGCCATCGAAATCCAACAGTAATATTAGAGCCTTCCTTGATCTATACAATCAAATATTAGAATATAGTCTTGATTGTGATCAAGCTAGGATTTTTGGTTTGGTTCAAGTTGGGTCATCAGTTGAACCCTGTTGAACATCCAAATCCTAATATATCATAGAGACATGATTAGATGTATAATGTTATGTTTATGATCATATCTTAGAGATATGTTTAGATGCTTGATGTAATGGTTATGATCATGTTAACCTATCCTAGAGAAATGTTTAGATGCATTGGTTTAATGTTTAGTTGTTATGGTACAACTATAATGGTGCATCATTGTGATTAGTTAAATAGGATGTGCATGAGACCATTAAAGCCTTCATAAAAATCATATTAAATCATAGTGTTGTAAATTAGTAGCTGACCAATTTCTTGAATCAATTAATCAATTGGTATCTAAGGAGTGTTTCAAATATGGTAGTTATTTAATTGGTTTCGTTCGCTGACTTAGCTAATTTATTGATGTCTAAGAAAAGCAATAGAGGGACCCCCACTAATCTTAATATTTTTCTGACCAATTAGATTAGTTCGAATCTTGAATTAGGATAGCTCAGTGTTGATTATGCTACTGATGTCTTTCTTCATGCTAAGATGATTACTATGTCAAGAACTATAGTAGGTTTGTTGTGCCATCCACAAGGCTTACTATGAGGATTGATGTGGGGATCTCTTGGTGCATATTAGATGCTAACAGTACATTTGGATATGTTGCTTTATTGTGTAATCTATAAGGGCAGCATTATTCAAATATGACTGTATAAAAATGAAAGATCTGACTTGACTAAACACCATAGTTTGTTGTGCTATCCATAAGGCTATGAGTGTATTGAGGCAAGATAAAGTTGAGAGTTGCTTGGAATACAATTGGATAGGTATTCCTACCTTTGAACTCATACGAATTTGTTGTGCTATTCACAAAACTTTTTGAGGAATAAGGATCTCAACCCCACTAAGAAATCAGTTTAGAATTTTCTTATCTACCATAGAGAGGGCTATGATATATGATAAAATAGTGAGAGTAATAACTGGAATAAAAGACCTCATCTAGTTATATATATCATCATGAGTGGTTTAGTTTATTATTGTTCTTAATTTATGTAGATTTAGTTCTACATTATGGCTTCTTCATTCTCACTGCATCTCACCATAGATAAAGATGTATTGATTGATACAAATCAAGTGGACTGATTGCGGGACTTGCAAATTAGATTTGCACAGGAGAAGGTCTCTGAAGATCTGGAATATCCTGATGTTGGTTCGATCAATAATAATAAGAAGGCAAAGAATGTTTCCATGGATATTATCTTTTTTTTGTGGTAAGTTAGGATGTTAGAAGAATAATTGTAAGAATTATCTTGCAAGCATGAAGCAGGATGCAAGTGCTGCACCGAAAGATGTGTACATGATACAGATTTATTTTTATTAAGTACATCAGACCTAATACTTGGGTATTAGATACTATCTGTGGATCGCATATATGTAATTTATTACAGCAACTACAGAATATCAGAGATCTGAAAAGAGGTGATCTTGAGCTTTACGGTGTAAGTGGAGAGTCCATTAGCATAGAGGCTGTGGGAACCTATATGCTCAATTTACCTTCCAACAAAATTTTAAATTAAAGATTGTTATTATATGCCTAAGGTCATTAGAAATATTATTTATGTACCTTTATTATTAAACAATATTATGAATAAAGTTAATGGGCAATGGTTGCTCCATTTTATTTTTAATAATTTATGGTAATGGTTATATAGATAACAATCTTCTAATTCTGGTACTCAATGAAAATATTTTATTTGAAGAATATGAAAAGAAAGAGAGAAAATATGAATATCATATACTCTGGCATTACCATCTTGATCATATTAGTGAGTCAAGGATGAATAAGTTATACAATGAAGAATTCTTTGACCCGTATGATTAGG
>KE507317.1:17179-31458 GCA_000441515.1 Elaeis oleifera
CTTTCCTTCTTCTTTCTTTCTTTCTTCTTTTTTTTTTTTTACCTTCCTTTCTTCAATTTCTTATTCTTGCCTTTCACTTTTTTGTTTCCACATTTTTCTTTCTTTCTTTCTCTTTCTACCTCTCGCCCATGTGAATGGTTTTCAAAATCCAACCCCATCCCCGTCTTATTTCTTGTAGGAACGAGACAGAATGGCTGAAATGCCCCCATCCCACAATAATATGAAGCCTTAGGTGAGCCAACATGGATGATTACAGGAACTTAGCAATAATTTGATAGTTTTAGTTGTATGTATAAATAACAGAATGTAATTTGAACAAGGGATCATTTAGCCAATCAATTAAAATCAGTTTATCTTATGCTTTAAGATATCTTTGTTTGACCAAGGTTCGCCGTCATTATACTTGGGCCCTGTACCGGTGTCAATTTGTTATTATGTTAACAAGGGGCTCGTTTGACATACCTAGTATCGATACGCCCCTTATACTACGTATCAGTATTAAACTAGTACAGTATGCCATATACTACTCAATTCAGTGCGGTACAGCAAATCTTGGCTTTGACAAAATCTTATATTTTCTTTTCCAAATAAGTGTTACAGTGGAGAAAGTCTTTGAAGGTTAAGACACCTAGAGTCATGCTACTATCATTATCCTCCTTTTATCTCCTTTTTGGCTAATCTAATGCTAGTGGCACACCTGCATGACTACTCAGTCTAGCCACCAGCCTTGTCGTGCCCTTGCTTTTCTCGACCAGAAAAGAGCGGCAATTGTCATATATGCCACTTAGGCATATATCCATATGCATCCTAATTAGAAATTCAAACAAGGCCACTCACATGCCACTTGAGGTCCATTTGTAATATAGAATTGTCATTGTTTCAGATATATTGGAAATTCATAAATGCCATAATTGACACTCAATTTGAAGATTGATGTTTAGAAGTTTTCGATAAGGACATGATTTCAAGTCAACAGACATAGTATTTGCATATAGCAATTCAACAACTCACATGAATTCATGATTTCAAATAGAAACTGAGTAATATTTCAAGACCCACTTAAGCCGTACTTCTATAAAACAGGAAAGGAGTGGAATGTTAGATATAAGCTTCAAAATAACTTGAAACTTGATGCTAGTTACAGAAGTTGAATTTTCACTTGAACTTTTGACCAAGACTTAGAACTTCAAGATGACATGTAAACTTGATGTTGGCAAGTCTCAGAAACACAAACCAACCTTAGTTTTAAAATCCATGGAAAATTAGCTGCAAAGGAAGCCATATGTTTTTGAAAGGTCTGTATGGCTCTGAATTTCAAAAGACATAAGCATGAGACAGACTACATATAGCATGATCTGGAAGAAACCAACAAAATTGTGTCCTGTTTTCCCTTCTTCTTCCTCATGTTTGTAGATTTTATTACAGTACCTGGATATATGATGCTAATCAAGGCTATGGATGTGTGCGTTTTGCTTGATATATGTTGGGTTATTACAATAACAACATTGGAAGTAAACTTGAACTTCTTCTTCTTCTTCTTCTTCTTTTGAAGGCTTGTAGATTTTATCACAATACCTGGATATTGATGCTAGTCAACACTATGGATATATATACAATTTTCTTGATATGTGTTGGGTTACTACAATAACAACATTGAAAGTGAACTTGGTTACTCTATGGGGCTGGTGAAAGATGTAGTTATTTATTAAGTGGCTTTGTAAATCATTTTCTTGCATCCTTGAGTTAATTAGGAAATTTAGAGGAGAAACATGTATGTTGAAAGACCTTTAACAAATATTATCTTTAATTCTTTTTTCATTCATGTATTTAGTTATATATACTATGTAATTTAGTCAATTTTGTTCCTGAGTCCGTCTCTCCTTGCTTTTGTTTTGTCTTATTGAGATGCTTGAATATGCCTGTCCTCTGCGCCCATGCAACAAACCCAATGTTCATGCATATAGATAGCAATATGCTTCTGCATATTTGATATTATTCTGATGCTAATGACTTTTATAAATGTAGTATTTTTTTAGTTTCCTGGTTTTCCTGCATCAGTATAGTTTACTTTCTTCAACCTTCTGGAATGGTGATTTTATCTTACTCGATAACTTATATCATCAGCAGCCTTTGTAATTAGTTAGCTGGCCTTTATTGATGTGGTTCATTAAATTCTGGGATTAGATTACCATTGTCATTCTAATTTTCGTAGAATTGTGTTGAACTTGTAAACTGCTTTGAAGTTGATCCACTGGATAATTATACATCTTTTGACATCTTTTGGCTGCAATTTATTCCACGAATTTTGTTCTATATTTGGGCCCAGTTGATTAGCCAACAGGGCTTTCTTGGGAACATTTACTGAATACAGTGATTCATGGCTTGAGCTTTATTCTCCTGATATATCAATTTTTATTGTATTTAACAGGAAAGGGAACACGCACTCAGATCTTTCACGAGTGGTTTAACTCCGATATTAGTGGCGACTGATGTTGCAGCACGTGGGCTTGACATTTCCCATGTGGCACGTTAATTTGACCTCCCCAGTGACATTGATGACTACGTGCACCAGATTGGAAGAGCAGGGAAAGCTGGAAAGATGGGTCTGGCTACTGCTTTTTCAATGAGAGGAACTCATCGTTGGCAAGGCCACTTGCCCAACTGATGCAAGAAGCAAACCAGGAGGTGCCTGCATGGCTCTCTCGGTATGCAGCTTGTGCTTCATATGGTGGTGGTAGGCACCATCAGTCTGGTGGTGGAGGCCGCTTTGGTGACCGTGACTTCCATAGGGATGCCTCCTTAAGCAGGTACAAGGGGTTGGTGATTACTATGGTGGTGGCAGCAGTGGTGGTGGGGGTATGCTGCAGCATCCTTGGGGCATGGTGGTGGTTGTGGCAGTGATGAATTCACCAGTGCATGGGACTAATAGCATTGGCCCCATTTTTCAACAACCATCCTGCCATTGTTTTGAAGTATAATTGAACAATGGGCATTACACTTCGTGAGTTGACAAAGTGAGATTTTGTCCCTTGCTCCATCTTCAAGCTGAACCAACAATTGTGTAGCCAAACTGGTTCCCCGGTTGTTCAAGTATCGTTGGAGAGAGAAGCAAAAACTTGCTATCAGTACCTCTGGGCGGTGGTGGACTAACAGTTAGGGCTCAAGGGTTTTGTTTTGTGATTTTCTGCCTTTTTTCACTATCGCTACGTTGTTTTTGGTTGTGATTTTGGTGGTAGGGTTGTAGAATATGTGTGAGGGGCTTTATTTCGGCAAATTGTTTAATCTCAAAATATATTCTTGTAAACCTGATATAATGCTACGAAAACTAGAGGTGGCTGTTTTGTTTAGGTGGTCATTTTAGGCATTGTAAAATTCTGAGTTGGAGCTGAAATAAATCCTCAGCATGTTAGGGGAAGTAATAAGTATGTTATGTGTTCTTGACTAGCAGTGTGTTTCATGTTATTGCAAACGATACAAGATCAGATCGAAATGGAGTCTATTTTTATATTACCCATTCTCTTTAATATCCTATTTAGGTGATCTAGTAGCATTGAACTGAATTTCCTGCTAGACTTACAGATTGGGCAGACTATTTAGGCATGGCCCATTTCAATTGAACCACCCCAACCTCGAATCCCGTGGGAAGAAAAAAGATCTCTGTGGATCTTTATCTTCTCTTATGGAATTCGAGCTCGGGGGTGTTGACTGATGTGGGTCATGCCTGAATGGGCTCCCAGTAGTTTAGATCGTGCTCGATAACGAGGATGCAGGAGGGAGCTTTATTATGACAGCACTTGAATCAGTCTGTACTAGTAGTTTAGATCGTGATTGATAGCAAGGAGAAAATGCTATATTACTTAGCTCAATGCCTGACTCCTAGGATGGCCTGATCATAATTAAATTTCAATGGTGGATTTAGTGGTGTTGATATTTGCATATTGAGGAAGCTCGTAGGAGAAGTAGCCAAGTGAATTCAAGTAATGCATTGGTAATAAGAGAGAGATTATTAGAGAATGGACCTGGTGGCGCACTGTTGAGATCCATCTAGAGAGAAGGACAAGGTGCAGATCTATCACTCAACTGAGTATATCCACATCAGAAAAAGTCTCCACAACATGCACAAAAGCAAAATGACATGGTTTTCCAAATTGCTAGGAGCATTTGAGCCTGTTTATGATAGTAATGTTGGAGAGATTCTCACATTCTTTAAAGTTATGGCACTTTTCATAATGCATGAATTTTAAATTCAGGTTTTTATTCCCATAGTTTGTTCCAAGAATTTATTTTCAATTCTTCTGAGGTAAAGGAACGCATTGTTGAATTTATTGATGGTTCAGTTTATAAGATTAATAGTGATGGGATAATGAAGATAGATATTTACACTTAAGTGGGGTCTAGTATGCCCCAGATATGTGCAAGAATTTTATTTCACTTGGTGCACAAGACTCTAAAGGTTGTGGTTAGCATGGACTTAGGAAAATGTCAAATGGTGTGAGGAGATTGACTTCAGGCAGAAGTGTAGCAACATTTGCTAATTGATCCGGCACAAAGTTATATTCTAATGGTGTCCACAGCAAGGTAGGGATGTGATGTCTTAGGTGGTGCACTTGCAGACAGGTGGCCATCTAGAGTTTCTTTTGACGCCCTGATGGATACATTTTCCCAGGGGTCTGAAGAAAACTATATATCGCAAAATAAGTAATGGTAGAGTTTGCATCATGCTATGAAGTGGGTTATTAAGTACCATCATTCGACTTTACCGGAAAAAAGGTACCATCATTTGCCGTACCATCCTATATCATAGGATACAAGGCATACCATACTGGAAGAAAAAGAGTATGAAACTCGACGTCAAGCCGGTACAAACTCTGCATAGCTCCTTTCCGAGGCATACCATCCTGTACCAACCTATATTAAGACGAACGAGGTGTATCAAGTTACGTACCCATCTATATTGAAACATATCAAAAAAAAATTAAAAAAATAATTGAAGAGCTATTTTGAAACAGAATAAATATCGTATCATACTATATCGTATCAGTAAGATATTGATATGATATTCGTACCATAATTGTGAAATTTGTTAGATATCATACAGGGATATGGTGGTGTTTAAGAGATGATAGGTCAAGGGCTTATGCTAGATTTCACAATTGACTTGGCAGTTGAAGCCAAGGTGGAGAATATTGAAAAAGAAGCTTCTACTGCCCCTATATTAGAATACAAGTAGGACACCTGATATGCATCACAAAGAATGGGCTCCAAGTTTCACTTGTTTCGTCACTCATGACCCATTTAGAAAAGGATAAATATTTGCTTCATCCGGTTTGAGAAGAGAGGTGGTGCCTTTTTATTATAAAGGGGTATGAAGCGTGGTGCTACGAGGGGGTGCGAAACAAGTGTCCTTCAAAGAGAAAAGAGAAGAAGAGGGAGGGAGGAGAAGAAGAAGATGGAAAAGAACTTTGGTTCTTGTCTCAAATTTGGAATCTGTAAAAATTTCTCGACGCAATTCTTAGGGTATATGTCTTGGTGTAATTTTTCTCTCATATTGAATTCTGTGTTATTTTTCTTGATGAACTCTTGTAAATATGTTGTACATTAAATATTATAGTGGATCTCTTACTCCCTTGGAGCTTGTTTGGATGGATGGATTCAAAATCTTATAGGATTCGTGGCCTAATCATCAAAAATATAGAATTAGAGGCTGAGCTGGGCCCATATCCCAACTATCTAAGATCATTTTGGTGGGTTGGGAATCCCGTGGAGAGAAAAAAGATTGTCATCTTTAATGGCTTTATAGGATTTGAATATACTCCTATCATGAGTCATATAACATGTGAAGGATATGGAAATCATTGCTAAGATTGATCTTCTTCCATATTATTGGTTTTATGTGAATTTTCTTGGCCTTTGAGATGCTGGCACTCTTTGGCTAAATGACCAATCTTCCGGCAAACAAACAAGAACCCTTCTTCTGTTTCTTTCTTAAGATTATTCTCTCTTGAAAAATTGATCCTTTTTCGATTAAGTCCTTTTCTTACCCTTATAAGTCATCTTAGAACTATTAACATAAAATG
This sequence comes from Elaeis oleifera, assembly GCA_000441515.1. Taxonomy (NCBI): domain Eukaryota; kingdom Viridiplantae; phylum Streptophyta; class Magnoliopsida; order Arecales; family Arecaceae; genus Elaeis; species Elaeis oleifera. Next base: position 23,257 of record KE507317.1, read on the forward strand.
TACCTACTAAATTCATATTATCAATACTAAAATTGGAACAACTGAGTTGATTTTGCACTTCTTCCAAAACATCTCGAACACATGACTCTTCTTATATTTTTGAATATATTGAAGTAATTCTTCTAAGATTTGAAGATGACGCTTATGCTTCAATATTTTTTGATAGTCTTTCCAACATAGAAGCAACTTACCAATGACGGTGGACACTTAAAAATTCTCGATCTTTGGTTCTCTAATTGCAGTTATGTCTTGTGCCATATGAATCATTTCTTGTACTTTCTCTATAAAAGACTTCTTATGGGCCATCTTAACTCGATATATTTGTTAATCAAATATAATCTATTTCCTGCATCTTTTGGTCAAGTATTTTGCTTGAAGTGCATTCCACAATTCTACAATGATCTGATGGTGCCAATAACATCACAAAGGGTTGTTGGACATTGCACCCAAAATTATGCCTATATAGATGTGGTCATTTTCGGTCCATTTGAGTTGCTCGGGTGTGTAAGAACTATGTTCCAAATAACTTTCAAGAAATGGCATTTGTAATACATATGCCACCTTTTACATGGTGTTTAAAAGAAACCATCTTTAAAATTGTGCCCTTCAAATCAATCCAAAGCTTCAACTTTATGTGTAGGAACTTTGATCATCACAGGTGCAACCATTGTAGAAGAAGATAAATGTCTTTAAACTATTGGAGAACTTCACATTCGTCTATGAAGACCTGCAAATGAGAAATTAATTTTGGGCTAGGTATATTACTTAAGATACTTTCTTAAAGATAATTATTTTCCAACTATGCAGAGAGTTTTGTAGAAATATTATCCCTAGCTACACTTCCTACACTTTAGGTTGCACCCCAAATATAGCACACCAATAACCACACACTTACTAATTTGTAAGAGAGGAAGAGAATAGTTATAAAAAAAAGAGATAGATTGCAAGAATGAAGAGACGACTTTTCATATATGTCAAAGTGCACCATATTATATAGAAGTGAAGCATGACTTTTGTTAAAAGATGCAACCAGTCAAAATTTCAGACTTTCTTCTAGTGGATAAGAAGAGAAACGAAGTATCTCTTCGTAAAAGGAAATATTTGGTCAAAAAATTTCAAAACTAAACTCACAGCAAAAAAAAATGAAAAGGTGTAATTTTGAAAATATAAATAACTTCAACAATGGTCAATGCTTAAGGTTGTGGGAACATCCTTGGGTAGGTGGCATCCCCTAATGCTAACTTTTCCCCTTGAGGGGTCTCTACCGCTTCTCGTCGGTCTTGTAAAAGTAGAAGGTGCTGGTTTATGGCACATTTCAGCTTATCAGAAGGCATTTCGAAATTTAGCCCAAATTCTGGCGCTTGTTTCCCCTAATTAAGGAGATAAATGGTTGGAGGTGGAAGTTATATTCCTCTAATGATTTCTCCGATCAACTTTATATGGTTCCCTTAATAGGAAAGGTCATATGGACATGTCAGCAAGGAAAGCTTGGTCGTGAAAAATGGATCCTCTTTCTGAATAGTTAGAAGAAACTGCTAACCGACCATCTGTTTTTTGAGTAGATTGTTCATTAGAAGTATTTGGAAGAAGCTAAAATCAGGATTGGATATGATCACCGAGTTCAGCCTCACAAGTTACAGCTTATAATGGCGGTGTCAATCTCCATTTTTGGATATCATCAGCCTCGGAGAACTGGCAGTTTTCCTTAGTTTTTAACCAAATCTTCAGTGATACTCTACAGAAAAAATATACATATATTAGGGAACAAATGAACGAATATCAATACATGATGATACTAAAACAAAATTTATGGCTATACATAATCATACAATATAGATACAGCAGAAATTAAAGTATGTTTTCAAGTTGCATATCAGTCACGCAATGCATCGGATTGTACCAAGCTGGCAAAAGCATCAGTATTCTACCACTTCAGGAGTCTAAATAACCTTCAGTCCCCTGGGTTAAACAATCACAACTAATGTATTTTAGAAAGCGGCTGTAAGCTAATCTTTCCGCATCAACTTGTTACAGATGCAGTTGATGCTATATAGCAAAGTTATTGAAATTTCCTGATTGAAGTAGGCAGTCAGACACCAATAAACTGTGCCAGCAGATAGATACCTTGATCAATCATCCTTTGAAATGAAATCCATCTAATTTTCCATATTGATAAGACACCATTCACAGCAGCGTTTTGGAGGAAGTCAAGGGATAGCATGTCATAATTGCAATGAAAACCACAATATGATGCCTTCTTTCTTTAGGGTGCATTTGGTTCAGATGACCGGAATCGAAAACGATCGGAATGAGTAGCCATATCTCTTGATGCATTTGATTTATTACCGCAATCAAAAATAGAATTGTATTTGAATACTAAGGAGATTAGGGATCGGATTTCGGGGATTAAGACATTTTCTATTCCTCCTAAAATCAAAATAGAAATGAAACCCCTCCAACCATTTGGAATGAGACACTTCCAATCATTTGAAAATCACTCATTCTCATTCCCATTCCAAAATCAAACTTTCCCTAACCAAACATATCCAGTTAGATTCAATTATAGAATGGATTCCACCTTTCATTATTAAAGACATGCTTTCTGAAAGAAAAAAGAGTCAATTCTTCAGGGATCGAAACTAAGGCTATATTATTTGTATGCCAAAACAAGGGCACCCTTTCTCCTCTTCTTACCAACCAATGCCAAGTAACTGGTAAACACTATGAACACATGAATTTTCCTATGTAAGCACAGCCACAAATATTCATGATGGACTGACTCTCTGGAGAAACAAGAAGCTTCTGCACGATGCAACCTTTTTCCTTTCAGAAAGCCTGTATACTGTAACTTCTTCCACCAAATTAATGGATTTCAGGCCTCATTGTTTAGTTATTTTGAACTTAGTTGAAATTCTGTTATGCTCTTGGACACCAGGACCTTATACACATGGAAAAATATTTCAGTGTCAGAGCCACTCTCCAAGACAAATTTCTATGTCAATCTCTAAAATGACCTTTGGTCCTTTCATCATACACACTGTAATTAGCACCTCAAGGGATCCAGTCCACAACTCACTAATATGCAAAAACTCTTCCAGTCAACCAGTTAACATGCTAAAATTCCTTGCAAATCCCATCATCAGGCAAAAACTGCACTGCTCTGAATGCCATGTACCTTGTTCTGATAATTAGTGAAACGGCATTCATGGGAGTTCTTAAGAAATGGCATGTCCATACCAGGTGATGTTGAACTTTAGATGTCATACTAAAGACATTCAGTAGACAAGTTAATTCCTGGAAACAAAATCTATTTGTTTTATATCAGTTCAAGCAGAGAGGCTATAATGCATTTACTTGTAAACCACTGATATATTTTGACACTTAGACACCGACTCATAGCAAGATCAATTCTAAGACTGGAATGCAGAGGATTAACAAAAAGCTGACAACTTGTAATCAAGAGAAGACAGAATCCCTATTAGAAAATTTTTGAAATACACATTCAACATCCCAGCAAGGGATCCAGAGAGAGTCAACAAACTAAAAATAAGTTTCTTCCCAAAAAGCCATCCTTCAAACACACTCTTTAGCAACAGAATTTGCAATCATGCGAGCACCTTGATGGTTATGCTTGAGAGGTAGGCCCTTGAAGGATACCACTGCTTACCACCTGAAAAGTAACAGGAACATTACATCCAAACATACAACTAAAAGCATCTAATTACCTGAGATTACGAATTATCACCAAAACAGCTCTTATCAAATTAAGTTCATTCCTTGAAGCTAATGCCCAAGTTTATTAAGACGCTTCTACTAACAGATTGTAAAAATGCAAAGCAATACACACATTTGGCATTTTTTATTAATAGTTTACCACGAGTTCATATCTCTTAAAAGAGATCCATCAAATTTCAATTTAACTACTGCAGCGTGGTGCAACTTGATTTATGGAAAGTCAAACTCCAAAGCAAGAGCTTGACTCCAAATTTCCAGCAAAAAATTATGTATGTTTTAAAAGATCTGGACTCCTCAGAATTATAAGGAATCTGCAAGACAAATATTACTCTTGATTACAAGGATCCTATTGTCAATGTTTTTTCTGGACGCAAAAATGTCAATTTCTTTCATATTAGGACTCTCAAGATATTTCACCTGTGGGAGTTCTCCATAAATCTTACTGGCCTGGCCTACAATAATGACCACATACTGCACCAATAGAAGTGCTATAGAAGGCAAGCACTAACTCAAGTTATTGACTATAAATATTTGACAAATTTGCAATGCCCCACAAGACACTCAGTCAACTTGAAACTTAGCCCTATGGATTAAGTAAATGAATGTTGAATTTACTTTAGGTAGTCATCCTTTGAAGAAAACTAGTCTTTAATAGCCTACTCCAAAGTGTGCAAACAAAGCCCACCTAAACAACTTGAGAGGTAGAGAACCAGGTGGATCATGATAACCACTGGTATAATAATAATATAATCTTGAATATAAAATCTACGGCAGTAAGAGGTGCACATATATTCTTGTGCTTGAAAAAGAATGGTAGGTTAATTTTATCAAGGTTTCTTGGAGCTGCACAATTTTCTTTGTAGCCTTTTGCAAGGCCTCTGTTAAATTGGATATTCTGTATCTCATTTGCTGTCCAACAAGCTGGAAAACTTAGCCATAAGACTATCCCAGCTTTAGCGAGCTTTCACCACAAATAGAAGTAGGTCCCCTAAACAAAAAGCTATATCACAAGTAATATGAGGTTGGCTCAAGGATCAATGTATGAGTCATGAAGTTCAGGAATGTTTTAAACATACTAGTACTACCAACCCAAATTTAATCTTCTAAGTTGATATTGAGGATTTTCAACTGCACCATCTTTAAAATGATATATGTGCTTGCAATAAAATCCAACAACCAAAATTCACAAGCAAGGATACCTATGTTGTTGGTCATCCAGTTTACACAGACTTATATGGCTTTTTCTCATATGAATGCTCCAACATTTTTTTTTTTGGAAGAAAAGCTATTATTTGGTACTGGTTACTCTCCTTTTATTTTCCATGTTCTCCTGAAGTTACTAGCATCACTTTGAAAGGAAACTCTATTTGTTCGGTTTGCAAACTACCAAGATCAGCACTACATTATGTAACTGGTTCAGAAGTTGTTTCCCAGTTCACCAAGTGCTATTTGAACTATCTTTTAGCATGCGATAAAGATAAGCCATTTGAATAAGCTTTTCAATGAGTTCTTTGAGAATGAACGGAGAAATGCACTGTAGAGGAAAGCTGAAGGGGATAAGTTGATAAGAAATGCTTGGCCAAAAATATCTCTCTTCTAAGAAGAAAGCTTGCTCAAATATCCTAACGTAGTCCTAAAAAGGCAGAGGGGAGAGGCAGAAAGAGAGGCCTCAATACCAAAAGTGTAGGGATGAGGCAAAGCCAACTACGATGAAAAAAGCTGTTCCACAGCTTCTTATTTAGTATTTCTGCAACCTTTTTCTTTAGAATTAACTTAAGATTATTCAAACATTTTTACACTTATTTGAGAGAAAATAGATAAATTCAAAGAAGTAAAATCATGAGAAACAAACTTCTTCGTAGATGGACAATAGCACTTGTACCCCTTTTGCGTACTTGAAACCAAGAAAGCCACACTTGACAGCTTGAGGTCCCAATTCATCACTAGTTGGACCTAAAATATGAACAAGGCAGCATATCCAAAAATACTGGTAGGTGAAGAAAACAATGCAACATATGGAAGGAGTTAAAAAGGATACTTCCCTTCAAGAATTGAGGTAGGCATATGATCTATCATATATGCAGTGATAAAGACAACTTCCCCTAATAAAATTCAGGAACATCCCTTCCAAAAAGAAAGGCCCTGGCAACCTCCACTAGATGGTGATTCTTCCCTCAAACACTTCTGTTATGGCATACAAGTACAAGAAATCATATTTGACCCATTCTGAAGCAAAGCAATCAGTTAGCTCTTTTGATATTCCTAGCTTCATCAACATGGAAATCTTGATTTTAACTCCAAATTGTGTTTCCAATATTTTGTAGAAAGAGAAAATAATGCCAGGAACATCATCCCTACATTTCATCAAATATACCCAAAATTTTAAGAAAATCAACAACAAATACAATGACATAATGATAACCAAAACAAGAGAAATAGGAGGTGGTCCACAAACTACAGAATGAACAAGCTGAAAAATAGAAAAGGCTTGTTACTTGGAGGATAACTTGTTTCACAAGATTAACATGTTTCACAACATAACCAAACTCCTTTATTCAACTCAAACTGACCAAGAAAAAGCAAATAAAGAGACAGAAAATGTGTCCAAGTCTATGATGCCAAAGATAAACATGGGTTGTGATATTATTGATATCATCCAAACATGTTGTAGGAGTTCCATCAATAACAAGAAAGTTAAGACCATTAGCTTCATGGACACCACCAGGTCCTCAAAAACACAACGGGATGAAAAAAACGTTAAGCTATATTTCAACTGCTTGGTAAGCTGGCTTACAGATAACAAGTTACAAGGAAATGAGGGAACATGAATTATTGATGGAAGAGGCATGGATGAGGATGGCTGATAGTTAGCATATCCGATGCATAATATATTGATCCATTAGCTAACCTTACCCACCTAAATAAGAATAAGAGAAGAGAAGCACTCTTGCTTACTGGTCATATTCTCAAAAGCCCCTGAATCTATGATCCAGGAATTCTGAGGAAGAGACTGAGAATGGTTAGCTGATGCATGTGAAGAAATAATGTTGCTCTGCCTCCAATTTGATCATGAAACAAACCTTTAAGAGATGCTAACTGCTGAGGCAGATCCTTGATACTATAATCTTCAGAATTAACAGTATCATTCTAATTTAATGATTCTGTACCAGTTTGCTCCCCTCAATCGAAGCAATAATCACACTTGAATGTCTCAAACTGTTGGATTGCAACTGAGGATTTAAATTGCAACACCTCCTTGGTGTACCTTATATTTCCAAATGACTGCATTTCAGCTTTCTTTCTCTGTATATCCCTTAGGACGGCCTTGTATCTTGCTAGTCCACCTTCCACCTTTTGCAGGTTGAAAATCTCCAAGTAATGTTGATCATTCAACAGATCCAAGACTCTTAGACTTTGACATTCCACTTGCTTCACTTCTCGCATAAATATAGATATCCTCCATGGAACTAAATTTGCACCCCTTACAGCTCCATTTCAGTAGTAGCCTAGTAAAAAAACATCACTGCCACTATATTCTTTTATTTATTTCTGCAAGATCAGCAGTGCAGGGCTGATAAAAATCTAACTCCTATTTTTCCTTACTAAACCACAATAGTCTTCAATGGAGTTCACTCCTTGCTCCATGGTAATTTGCTTCCTCTGCAAATGATATAATCTACAATTATCATGCTTTGGAGAATGTCTTCTGTACTTTAACCCGGCTTTCCTTTGCAGTGGAGAGAAAAGAAAACTTCTACTAACATGAGGCTCCATTGAATGTAACAACCAACTCATCACAATCAGGCTTTCTCATCATGGGTGATCAGCTGATTGCAGCTCTGTATAATAGACCCTGGGATGTAGTCCATGAAAGAATAGTGCCCTACAGGTCAATCGCATGTGTGATGCAATAGGGACTTTCTTGTGTTATCTTTCTGCTCATTTGCATGACACTGATTATTTTATTTATATGGGTATTGTGTTTATCATTTGCTGCATCATATTTTATGATTATGATAAACTCCATAGATTAGGACAATGATTTTAGGGCCATGATAAGATAATGCCAGTAAGACCTAAAATCTTGATAGCCCCAATCTAAAATGTTCCCAGTCATTGGATCATCGAGTCGAGGATAGATGATGCCGGTAAAACTGGTACATCCTATGTATGCTCAATGGAGAGGATAATTGATCTCACAATCACTTATGTGATGACACATTAGAGAATGAGTTCACTGAACTGATCCAGAAGAAGAACATCAGATGGAGCCTTACAGCATATCGACAGATGGTTCTTTAGTGGGAGTGGTGCAAGTGATCCTTTGACCTGAGATCACCATGGTACCTTGTGTATATGGATCCTTACTTTGGTTTATTCCCTAGCATGCCACTTTAAGATGTGTGTGGAATATTTTGGATTTGGTGAAGTGTGCATAGAGATTGTGAATGGTCAATATGAAATCGG
>KE507317.1:64506-82239 GCA_000441515.1 Elaeis oleifera
GCTGATTGATAATTTACTTTTTATTATTAATTAATTACTTTAATTGCTTAATTACCTTCTATTTATTTTTCTTAAAATTTCTGTCTTATATTACTTTTCATATATGGTAGATTTACTGCTTTCTAGCTAAATTACTTTATTTACATGCATAGAAAAATTTTTTGCTTTCTATAGCCTAGTGATTTACTGTATTTTATAGCTTAGAATAATTTATTATTTTATATAATTAATGATTTTTATTTTTTAAGTAGATTAGATTTTTTGCCTTTTATTTAGATTACGTAGTTATCTTTTATTCTTAACTATGAAATTACCTTATTTGCATAGTTAAGTAGTTATCTTATTTATTACTGCTCATTATTTCTAGTGATTTACTATTGTTCATAGCTTAAAATAATTTATTGCCCTAAAAGTAGATTTGATTTGTTGCTTTATTTGTAGGTTACCTACTTGCCTTTTAATCTTAACATTATTTATTTTCTATTTAGTTAGATTCGCTAGATCTTCTCATACTTAATTAACCTAATTTAAACTTATCTCTTATTTCTTCTTGCTTAAAGATAACATAATATAAAAAGAATACAAAGACACCACATAACACTTAACTAATAGAAATAAACTAATTAAATCTTAAAAGGTATTTAATATGTTTGGACATCTTTCTTTTTGCATTGCATATTTCCATAAAACACTTTAAGGGCACTTAATCCAATTAAATAAGATAAGGTGAAAATTTGATCACCCTTTCTTAGCCCACAAATCACAATCCTATATTTGTATTGACCTAAGCCTCTAATTTAAAATTAATTAAACGTTGGCCCCTAAGGACTCTTGAGCTCAATAGGACAAAAAATCCTAAGAGTTGGACCGAATTAAGATTGGTCAGTTAAATTGATGTCTAAAAAAGTGGTTCAGAAATTACGTCCCGAAGAAAGGTGGTTCGTTAATTGGTTCCGTTTGCTAACCTGACCAACTTAGTGTCTAAGAAAGCAATAGGGGACCCCATCAATCTTACACTTACCTGGCCAATTGAATGGCTAATCTTTACTTGGAGTGCTTGAAAACGACCTTGGCAGTTAAGAACTGTCTAGATCTAGGATAACCTTAGGATAGAGTTGACTTGATTGCATCACTTGTTTGAAAAATCAAAAAAATAATTAAAACAATCTTCTCATCTATCGTCTTTAGGTCTAGGACTCTCTTAGGATTCTCATCTTTAAAACTTCTCTCTTCCTCCATCTTCTCTTCTTCTGTCCCTCTTTCTTAAAGGAAAAAAAATCAGAAGGAGATTGTTCTGATCTAGACCTCTTGATTGTATATTAAAATAATCAAAACAATCCGATAAATTAGATCTGTGCTAGGAATATGGATTCTACAGTAGAGAGGATGAGCTGTCTCATAAATTAGATCGCCTACCGGCTATTAGACAGTCTCTCTCTACATCTTTTCTTTCTGTACAACAAGTTGAATGCCTAAACCTGCACCAATTTTCTGAGTTTAGGTATGAGCAAGTTCATTAAGATCAAACCCAAATAGCCTACGAACCAGGAAATAACCCATTCTCTAACAACTACAATCCAGATTGGGGGATTCAACCAAATTTTTCGTGAAAACCACAACCAGTGGTTACTCCGACAACACAACGATCTACGTTTGTAGAAGTATCCTATTATGACATGCCCTATTCGCAATATCAATCTTCTCCGACTATCTATAGCCCATCATTTAAAGAGAAGATTTTGCAAGCACTAAATAGGATTGAAAGCACCAATCAGCTCCTTCACTCCTCTATACAATCCTTAGCCGAAATAAAAATTCAAATTGATCAATCAGTAATTGCAATCAATAGGGAGGAGGAAGAAGAGCTGCTTAGTGAGCTTGAGAGTAACCTAGAGAGACAATACCTGATTAAAAATTTTAATATCTCTGTAATTTTTTCTGAACAATCAATTATGACTCTCGGGAATGAACTAATCATAGAACAATCCTGCACAACCAAAACGACCAGCACAGATAATTCGACTCAGGTAGAAATATCTAAAGAGAAATTCAAATTGTGGGATGAACCAATTATATCATCACCTTACCTACCTATGATCCCATTCTCAAGTGTCCTAGAATCATCCATTCCTTATAACGGAAGGAGGACAAATTGATGAAATAGAATTAATTGAGACTTCTCAAGGACCACAAATGAATAACATAATAGAGGAAGTTACACCCACAATTCTCCTCCAGGATTCTTTAGATTCCTGTTTAGCTCACTTCGGGGTGGATGATTTTGATATCGATGGGTATATCACAAAAACAAATGATCTAGCCGATGCGTCCTACTATCCTAAAACCACCCTACTTTGAATCGAAAAATATGAGCCATCACCTACCCCCCAATAGCTCTCTTATTAGAATCACCATCTGTTCTAGAACTGAAGCCACTTCCTGAAGCACCCACTAACACCCTTCTAGTAATCCCTAATCAGGAAGCCCAACTTGTAGGTATTCTAAAAGCACATAAAGAAGCTATTAGATGGGATATCTCTGAAATGAGAGACAATGATATTGAGATTTTTATGATTGATTTCTCTATTTTTGACACTACTTTCGAGGACTTTCAAAATCTTTCTATGATGTTAAAACAATGTATGGAGATAGATTTAGTATTCATTTGAAAAAATACCATGCTATAGATTGAGAAGAGATGATGCCGAAATATGTCATACCCGAGATAGGGATTAGAGTAGATCAAGTTATAATTGAAGAATCTCTTAAACTACCAATTCTAATCTCGATTCAATAAACACAATCCCTTTCTGGTCATCAAAAAAATTATGAGAATATTGTTAGTCCTTGATATTATGCACTTGCTCAATATATTCTATTGGTCTGGGTTAATCATTGTACAGCATTCCACAATATTTTTTGGCTATGATGATAAGGCCTCCTGATTGGTCTTATCCTTTTGAAATTTTGAAGGACATACCCAAGTTGGTTATAGGTGGGACTCCCTCATAGCGTTCGGCTGAAGACGTTAAATTTAGCGCTTATTGAGAGGCAACCCAGCTTATACAATATTTTTAATTTTTTTCATTTTGTAGGAATCTCTAGAAAGATAATTAGCCAAGTTGAATCTCTATAATAGAATGAATGAGTGATGCTACTAGCCAAGTTGGGGGGAGAGCCACATTCACACCAGCTGAAATCAAGAACACACCACACCCAACAATGAAGGATCTCTCAACAATGAATGCACACATTAAATTCAGGTGGTATCCTTTCTGTTATGTTATAATTCTCTTCTTCTATTGGGGACAATGGAAATTAAGTTGAGAGGAGAATAACTAATTTAATTAAGTCCTCGAGTATGGTCAGAAATAATTAGCTTTGTGTACCTGAATTTTATCTTAATTTGGAGTTAATCAAACATCCTAATCAATGAGTGATTGATGGTCTAGATAATTTTAGAGATGTCAAGGAGAAAATTATTAAGAACACCAATAAATGGTAGGATTTAGACCAAAACGAATTTTGGAGTAATTCTAAAATCCTCTTCTTGCCTATCTCGATAAAGAATCTGCTTCATGGGGGTATGGGTGTAAATATCAAAGTATGCAAAAAGTTCACCTTAATAAAATAGGTTTTTAACATTTCTCACTGAGTAATCGGACCTCTTCGCTTAAGTAAGCGTTGTTGTTCGTATCAAAAGGTGAGAATGTGAAGAAACCTTTGGTAGAGTCAGTCTTAACTCGTAGCTTTTTTGACTCGAGTCACTAAGCCTGAAGAATGTTTTACACTAATGCCCTAAAACCAACTGGTTTGAGAGTCGTTGGCCTAAAGCTCGCTACAAGAGTCAATTAGAAAGCTTAAGGGATTAGAACATTGCACCGACTGTACATAAAATATTCTTCCAAAAAAAGAAGAAAAAAGAAGAGAGAGAATAAGGAGAATAAACTACAAAAGATACTACACCAAACCACAGTAAGTTAGAGAACTTAAAAATAGAGTGAAAGTTAGTGAAAGATCTCTAAAATTTTATGGCTAATACTTAACCACTAATTGGATCGAATTAATAATCCAATGAAATACCTCTTTCATGGTCTAGCCGAGTATCAGCTACCGTTAGAAATACCTAGGATAACTTTCGATTCAAGGATAATTTGGTGCACAATGCTAATGTATCTATTTTACTCAAGAACGAGTAAATTTCAAGTTGGGGGTGTGATAAACATTTGAATTAAGTCACTAGAGGCACATAATTCTATTTAATTGTACTTTATTTATTAAGAATTTGATGCTCTCTAGTCTATTTTATAGGTAATTGGGAGTTTGGGTTCATACGATTCAAATTGGACTCAAATCAGATCAGATTTGAGTGAACCAGACAACCAGCTCCTATTCCAGTGTGAATACGACTTAAAGATCAAAGATCAAGAAGCAACCTCTCCAATCAAGGGCCCAGATTAGAAGATAAATGAACCAAGTATGAACACGACTTAAATCTCAAAGACTCAGATTAAAAGATCACTCTTCATGAAGATCCAAGTGTGAATGCAACTTATTGATCAACGGAGGAGAAGCAATATGAAGATCCAAGGGTTCTTATTCATGCTCCCACCTCTCTTTTCATGAAACCCTAGCCTCCTCTCTATAAATACACCCCAGCCCTCCTTTCTTAATCCATCAGCCCTCTTGTGGGGTTCTTCATCTTCTCTCCTCTCTCTTCCTCCTCTCATCCATCAAAGCTCTTCCCTTCTCTTTTCCATTAAGCCAATGCCTAAGTTTCTCTCCAAGCTGCTGCCCCCATCTCTCTTTCTCTTCTCTATAAGTCTAGAGAAGGTACTAACCCTAGCACGATACCATATTCCTCCATAGATCTGTTCTCCACATCCTAAGAAGTCTAGAGGAGGTCTTAACCCTAGCACCGCTTCCATCAAATCTAGGAGAGGTCCTAATCCTAGTACTGCTGTCCTTTCCATATTCCCATACCCTCTTTCATTTACTTTTCTTCCTTGGAGTTCCTAAAGCAAGCCTTCCAATCATCCTGCCGCTGTCTGCATGGAGGAAGACGAAGGATTCAAAGAGACGCATCCACCATCGGACGCAGCGAGAAGTTCAACTTGGTTTAGTTATCTTATATCAAACTTTTATTTCTTTTCCATTATGTATGTTTTTTATTTGATCAATGAAAAATATTTTATTGCAATCTCCATATTTCATTTTTAGTTTCTTGCAATCTACTATTCTTTCGTTTGTATTTTTGAAATAATTAGCCTAAGATCCCTATGGATACGATCCCAACTCACCCTATCTACATAGTAGTGAGTAAGATTAATTTTGATGTGCTGTAACATGCATCAGCCCCTCCCCCTCCCATCCGATGCCCCCTCCCCCACTGCCCTCTTCCTTCTCTCTCTCTCCCCCCAAACTCTTTCCGTCATCTCTTCCTTTCAGATAATATACTCATTAAATTAATGTATCTGTTAATGTTGTTGGTTATATTATTGGAAATGAGCTCGGATCTGATTTTTGCTAAAATCATCGGGCCTAAGCCCGACCCAAAGCCCGAAAAGAATTTTCGGACCGAGCTCGATTAGGGATAGTGCCGAAAAGAATTTACGGCATACACGAATGCTTGGAGCAGCGAGTTTTATCCATTACCACATGAAGACTATTGGAGATCCACACATATGTTCACATATATTCTTGATCATCATCATTTGAGGCCTAAGCAGAAAAGGAGGCCAAAGTCAACAAGACTGCGAAATGAGATGGATGATAGACAAATAAGAAGTAAGAATCATTGTGGCATTTGTAAGGAACAGAATCATGATCGTCGTCGCTGTCCTAGGTTACTTCCACACATATCAACTTCAAGCATTGGAAGAATTAAAGGCAGTAGATATATTGTTCTATGTATTTTCAGAGTTGTGTATTGTTTTATGTATTTTCGATAGTTGAACTGTTGTGTAGTCTATGTCTAAAATTGTGTATTGTTCTATCCATTATTCTATGTATGATTATAGAATTATATTTCTCATGTAATGAATTAGTATCATATTTCTCATGCTCTAAGACACTTGGGATGTATATCATTGTTTTGAATTCATTGGTGTGTTATGGCTTACGAGGGATGGCATCCGGACTCTCGAGACCGCAGTATTCTTACATTGCAGGGACCCATCACTCACAGGCCATCTTAGATGGCAATGTAAGCATTCTATTCCTACTCCTACTATTTATATTTTTATAAAGAGAATTTTATTAAAGTCATATACGTTATCTAATTATTCTATCTTATTGCAGGAGCCCAGACACCTCCGATTACGATGAGCCGATGCTGACATATGGAAGATGGAGGACATCTCAGATAGAGTTATAGATTATGTACGATATCTGAGATTTTATAGAGTGTATCAGATTAGGCAGATACAGATGGATGTTGGTCTTATTACTGCCTTGCTTGAGAGATGGCACTTAGAGACACATTTCATCTTTCATTCGGTGAGGCGATCATCATGTTACAAGATATTAGTATCCTCACCAGACTATCAGTTGATGATGAGGCAATTACAGGAGCTGATCCCACTCTTAGCATTCCATAGTGGCGGGCTATATGCTACCAATTACTAGGGTTCAGCCCGAGGCATAGTTCTTTGATCATTCATGATTGAGGATAGAGTGCTTGGATGATCATTATCGACATTTGTATATTGGAGATGATGCACCAGAGGAGATGGTGCGACAGTATGTCAGGGGCTACGTACGAAGACAATGCTGCAGGTCAAGCATACTATCAAGAAATGCCTTAGGATCATGGAGGAGGGGCCTTCGAATACCTAGGTGTGCCCATCATCGAGCAGAGGCTTTAAAGGGCCGAGCGTACTAGTATGGAGCTGAGCATTTAGGAACAGCTGGAGGGTTGGCAGTCCAAATCCCTATCCATGATGGGTAGGTTACTTTAAAGAGATCTGTCCTTAGCTCTATATCAGTTATTCTCATATCCAATATCGTTCTACTGGGAACCTCTCTTATAAAGATGGAGTAGATGTTCTGGAACTTCCAATGGCGATCGCATGGTGGTGGGCGGGGTGCATTCAATAGCTCAGGGCCTAAACTACCAGCCACTATGTGATGGTGGGCTAGGTATCTAGCCACTGCTGGTTAGGAGAGAGGCCATGATAGCCAAACATGTTGCGAGGTACTTACTTGAGCCCGAAAGCCTTTGAACATTGTGATGAGGGCTAAGCATGGCCCATGGACTTCAGATGCAAATATTCAGATTGGTTGAAGCAGCTCGTTCATCTGAAGGGAGATGTGCGCAGGCTCCTATGATGATGGTGAATACAAGATGTTCGATCGGGGATAGCTAGATTGTGGATGTCATAAGGGACACTTGGGTGTTTGACCTTCCATTAAGGTAGCGGCCGAGACCATGGTTGACACAGAGATGGTGGATAGCATCCGGATGTGACCTTTTCTACCTTAAGAGAGGAGGGGAATACTACTCTAATGGCCCAATTGTTCAAGGAGCAATTGGTTGAGAAGGTTCGGGTGCTTGCGATCTCTAAGCGTGGTGCTTCCAATGTGAGGGTTTAGAGATCTACCTGCAGCTCGAGGATCAGGGCCACAGACCTCTACAAGCTTTTTAAAGAAGAGACTATTTAAAGGCGAGATTTTACTTGGATCTAGACGCTTGGTGTACACCTGAAAGTAGCCCTGTTTATCTGGAAGATGGCCTAGGTTGTCTTCCAGCTAGGGGTTTCTAAGTACATGGGTGATGAACATCCCTCCAGCCTGTCCTTGCTGCAACATGGAGCCTATTGAGCCCTTTTTCAATGTGAGAGAGCCATGTGGGTGTGGAGGCTCGCTAGCACCCCTTAGGAGCTGCTATAGTCAGAGACCCTGGTTGATATTTTTCTTACACACTTGAGTAGCTTAAGCAGATCACCCTCTACATTTGCCACCATCAAGGAGACTTATGTTGCCTATCAAATTTGGCTAGGTAGGAACACTCAGATTTTTGAGAGTAGCAGTCAGTTGCCAAGATTCATTCTGGAGAGGGCTATGGTCCAGGCTGCTGAGATCACCCACTCACATATTGCTAGAGAGCCTATGATAGCTCGAGATAATTGAGACTCCCCTTCAGCTCTTGTAGTGACTCGGATGGGGTTTTTTTCTTGAGAGCCTCCACCCTCGAGCTTCCTTAAGGTCAACTTCGACGACAACATGTCTGATGGTGGCAGCAGAGGTGGAGTAGGCTTTGTGATTAAAGAATCAAACTCGAGAATTATAGCAATAGGTAGAAGTCCGATCTTCGACACCTCAGTCTCGGAGGCAAAACTGAGGGTGGCTTGGGTGGTGTCAGCCATGCACATGTCTTGAGAGCCAACTACATCCTTGTTGAAAGCAACTCTATGACCATGATTGGCTAGATCTAGAGGCAGATCAGGGGGTTGGCATACACCCCTATCAAGGAAGACGGAATCGGAATTGGTTGTGGTACGAGCCGATATGGATCCGTATCGAAACGGACTGGCGCGAATCGATACAGAGAAGAAAATCGAAGAGGAAGAGAGAGATAGAGAGAGGAGATAAGAAAGAAAGGAGGAGGAAAGCCATCAGAGAGGCCATCGGAGAATCTCTGGCTGACCATCGTGGCCATCGGATGGTGCAATCGACGCCTACGGCATCATGTATGTGAAATAGGGGCAATCGCCTTATTTCACCGATTTATTTTAAAATATTTCGATTACGGTGAAGCCGGCAAATCCATTGCCGGCTTCACTATTCATCGGTATTTTTAAAAAACACAATGAGTGAACAGGGGCGATTGTCCCTATTTCATGGTCGCAGCTCCGTCCACGTATTTTCCACCGTCCAGTAGCTACGGCGGCCATTCGACACCCTTCGGTAGCCTTTCCATCAGCTGCACATCCTCTAGTACCATCACTCTTCCTCTCTCTCTTTCTCTCTCTTTTAAAGTCCCATCAGGTGACATCAAGCTGCGGAGGCCTCCATGGCCCTCCGACAGCCTCGATGTCCCATCTTCCCCTCTCCTCCTCTCTCCCTTCCTCTCTTTCCCTCTCCCTCATCCAGTGTTTCAATTTATCCATTCAAACCATCCTGATTTGCCATCGATATGGCTCGAAACATCCCAAACTGTCCGATTCGAGATGGTTCGGCAAACGTTGCCCCTTATTCTTTATGAGATATATCCATCGTGAAATGAATGGCACTGCAAGTTGAGTGGCCTCTTTCGTCATTGAGTATTCGAGCAAGGTGACGTGGACCGACCTCACGTCTACTCCGAGGGCACTCAAGGACATTTTACTTGCTAACTTTTTTAGATGTATTCATACTAGAATGGTGCGAATTGTGAAGTGCCCATCTTAGCCAAAAAAGGGAAAAAGAATTGAGATGAGCTATATCAGATATAAATGAATACTCATCGGCTAGGGATCTTGGTAATGGCTTATTGAAAGATAGTATCAGCTTTGCTCTTCACTTTTCCTTAAAACCATTTTCTTTGTAAAAACTCATAAAACTCCAACAAAATCCATTGCTACCTAAGTGACTGTAGTTTTTTGCGAAGGTCCACGAACATCACCACAAGGAAGGATGGCGTATAGGAGAGAGGTAATAATAGAAAAACAAATGCAGTGGATATGGCACAAAGCAATAGATGCTCTTCTCGTCCTAGGAAAACTATGAACTGGTATACACAAAATTCCAAGGTTGTGTTCTTGGATCCCAATAATTCAATCCTATTTGACAAAATTTATTTATTATTTTGTAAGCATAAGATCTTGTTCCTTAAGAATAAGATACAATAATATTACAAGAATAGTTATAGCTTGATTTGGAAATAAAGCTATGGAGGAACTAGAATGAAGTCTTGAAAAGCCAAGGCCAATATACTTGCAATAACCAAGAGTCCTCTCAGTCTGCTATATAGGATATTAGGTATTTTAGGATGTTTGGAAGGCCATGGCCCTTGTTGTCCCTCCCCTTCCACCCTCACCTCGTGGGGCACCATCCATATCATATCATCAAAGTTCCCATGCCAACAGTTTCTTCAAAAGTTGCAATGATGGTAAATAAGTAGAATAAGACGAATGACTCCATCAACATGAGGATGCACTTGAAAATATCAGGTCAAACAATAGGTGATGTGCAGCGGCAATTGCATACAACAATGGATAACAAATGAATGACAATATAGATTTCATGAAGTTAAAGAAATCCTGAAGCATTGAAACTAAGGTAATTCCTATCAGCCTCTTGTTTCGAATTTGGAAAATAATGTCCAAATTAAGTCCCACAGTGCACATGAAAAACAGAATTTAAATATCCCATAAAAGTATGATCTTGATTTTCAATTATTGGGGAATGATACTCTTTATTTCTCTTCTCAAAATCAGTCATATGCTGATGATAACATCGTGAAGCAGAAAATTAGAACTTTTGAAACTCATGGGTAGCAGAAGTATGGGTTTAAAGTGCATGAACAGCCAGCAGCATCTCACAGAGATATAAGATAGCAAGCTTGTAATTTTGTGGAAAACTGCGGACTATTATCATCATAAGTTTAGAGAGGCACATGTGGGTCCTCAAGCTCCTCAGCAAGCAATTGAACCTGTTCAAATGATGGAGAAGGAGTAAAGTTGGAGGCTCCAGAATTTCATGTAAAGATGAACACTAAGGTATTCTAAGATTGGCTTTCAAGTGTGGATAATTCTTTCTTGACATCAGTTGAAGGTGGAAGGTGCAATATGCAAAAGAAATTAAAGGGGACACTAATACATAGTGGAACAAGGTTCAAGAAGCAAATAGAAGAAGTGGCAGAGGTAAGGTTCACAAATGGGATGAGATGGAAACAAATATTGAAACAAAGATTTCTCCCTATCGATTACCAACAAGGCTTGTTATCAAGTTTAGTCAGCTTCAACAGGAAGAAGACATGGTAGATGAGTACACAGATTTCTTTGAACTATTTATGCAACTGGGAGTGTAGGAAACTGAAGATGTGTTCGCAACAAAGTACAGAGAAAGACTTCAGTTGGCAATACAAGATATGGTGCAGGACAACTTGGAGATGGCCTGTTTGTGCATAGATAGGCCTAAAACATGAGGAAAGCCATGGAAATAGAGAGAAAAGAAAGTCGAGAAGGGTGGAGAAAAGAAGACAAGAGAAAGAGAGGAGCATGAAAGCAAGACAAGAGAGAGGAACAGGGGGAAGAGAGAGGGATAAGAAGAAAGAAACAACATTCTTTCTCAAGCAATACAAATTCACACCATAAAATTCACGATTCACGTCTATTTCAGTTTTACCTGACCATACATATATAGCCCACCCTAACTATAAAATAGAAAAGGTAACTTTGAGACCAAGTAACTTGATGGACAAGTGATAATAAAAAAGATTAATTTGATGGCCAAGCAAATTTATGTCTAAGTTACTGAAGGACTTTAACCCAGTATCTATGACTGATTAATTAACCATTAAACAAATGCAACACTTGATAGATGATCAATTTTGGACTGTCAAATAACTTTGTTCCAATATTTTACGTTGATGCTCCTAGCAGTTCTGTAAGGGCTTAGATCATCATAAATTTATAATGAAACATATTTCGCACGATCCATGCCCTTGACTTCATCAAGATGATATGACTGGGTTCTAGTTTCAGACAATTGAAGAAACTATCAAATGACTTTATACGAAGAGAAAAGTCTGGAAAGAAGATCTATTATGTGCCAGCTGACTTTGAGGTTCCTACTGCAAACCCTTACGACAACCATCTGAAGCTACAGAAGACAGATCTAAGGCATCCAAATTGACATAGAGGCAGCATGTGCCCTACTCAACAAGTGAATATTATAGTTGGTAACGAAAAACAATAAGAGCATGATGTTCAAGACGATACTTCTGAGGAGGGTAGAGAAATATCATCATATATTGTTCAAGGGTATGAAAAAGGGAGGCACTTATTTGTTTTTATCAGAATCACAATCAACAACAACTTTCAGACAATGAGTAGCAATGCAATATTGTCTTTCATGTAAAGGCTGTTTTTATGGAGGCCATTGCGCACTTGTCATTGATGGTGGAACTTGGAAGCACTGGAAATCTTGTTTCCCAAGATTTTGTTTGAAGTCCAGGTCCTTGAAAAAAAAAAAAAATTGCTCTTATTCAGTTTCATGGTTGGAACAGGATAGCAACATGATGGTGAGATCACGATACTTGCTAAACTTTACCATTTGGTGACATATTAGGAGAGTGAGATGTAATACTTATTGCAAGGGCACAAAATTCCGCCTAGTCAGCCTTGCATTTTGACAAGGAGCATTCAGTAAGAGAAAATACTCACACCTTCCTTCATCACAGGCATCAAATCACACTTACATCAAAGTGAAAGAAAAGCTCCAAGTAAAGAAAGTTTTCTTGGATGGTTCGGTCTAATTTGTTGGAGTTGAATTTCTCTCAGATTGGGGAATTGATGTAGTCAAAGTAGAAGATTATATATTTGAAGTGTAGGTGATAAGGGCAAAAGAAAGTCCAAAATTGAGTCCTCATTTAGGAGAAGTCTAGACTTTCTATTTTCTAGGTATCTTCATACCTAATCTTGGGTCTATTTTCTTATCTATTTTTTGAGTACTATTTTAAGGAGGAATTTCAACTAAATGTCCTACTTTGTGTTCTAGTTAGGACTTAGGACTAAGAAAAGTTTGACTAACTAGGATTGTGATTTGAAAAGATTTTCATGATCTTTTATGAGGAGTCCTACAGTACGATGAATTTTAATATTTTAATAAAGTATATTTGGCTTGTCTTGGTGCTCAAGAAGATAGGGAAGAGTCCCTGTTTTCTGGCGGGTCCTATCTAAGGAGTATTACGAGAGTCAATAGTTATCAAAAGGGTAGTTTTGCTATAATTCAATTTAGTATTGCAGATATTTATAAAATTCAAGAATATTTGTTCTTCTTCGGTTCTTCCACTTTGTTCCTTTTCTTTCATCTTTTGGCTGGATTCCTTCTGCCCAAGGCTTATTCTTTGCCTTTAAACCATCATCACAATCCCATCGTGCAAGTTTTCTACACCTTATTCTAACATTTTCAGATCTGGTCTTAAAATACAAACCATACAAGTTTCATAGGTTGCCCTTTAGAAGACTGGTCTCTATATATATGGATTAGGTTCAAGTTACACATGTTGTAACCTTTATAGAATTACACTTTTTTTAAATGGATGATGGAGGTCCCTCATCAATGATCCGACATATTGAATGTATCTACTTACACATAAAAACATGTGATTTGAAGGCTCATAACCTATAAATCAAGTGATCTAAAATTGGATGGTTTAATAACATGAGTTTTGGTTTGTAAGCAGTTTAGTGATAGTAAATCACATCCAACATCTCAAATCATTGAGGTAAGACTCTCATCATCCAATTCAAAAAAGAGTAACTTTATAAGAGTTATACTTGGTGCAACTTGACCCTGAACCTACATAAATATGTATACATATTGTATATATAGTAGTGCTAATATGAGGGAATCCACACAGCAACCCTAATAACATCGGTCCTAACCAAACAGCCGGGGTCTAGCATTGATGATTTGAGCTGTTGGATACATCAAGTATCTCTAAATTACTTACTAGCAAAAGTCATGCAATTTGGAGATCCCTAACCAATGCATCCAATAGTCAAAAAATTTGCATTATTCATGTTATTAAATACCATTTTTATCACTAGATCAATAAGTGATACATAGCTAGGAATTGTCTAAATCAATTGTCTAAATCCTGCTCTTGATCATCAAGCCCTGGTGGCTATTCTAGCCGATCACGAGACCTACACCTAGCCTCTTTGTCCAATGAAAAGTGAAAGGATTCCCTCTCTGACAACCCCCCCCCTTTCGATTAGATTAGTAGGGGGCTTCTATGGCAGCATATCCAGATCTTCATGAAACAGTAACTCACATTCAACAGCTCAAATGATCAATGTTTGAACCCCAGTCATTCAGGCAGGACCTACTTTGTTAGGGTTGTTGTGCGGGCGCCCATTTACGCACTCACACCCACAAAGATATAGGCACCTCAAAATTCCAATCTCCATGTTTAAACTTGACGAGTCTAAGAATTCCTTATATCTATTAGGCTCTTTATAACTTTATTTCTAGTCAAATAGGATGTCTGATGAATGCTAAAATAAGTCTAAAAATCAGTTAAACATGTAACAGAATGAACATAATGTATTCAAGTTGAACCAATAAAACTTAAAATATGTTAAAGCATGCTCTACATCAAGGTAGCCGAACCACACTGAACCATACTGAATTGGCCAGCTCAAGATGTACCAAACCAGTCGATTATCAATATCGTTCAACCGATCGATTCATGATATAAAAGTCCCTGTTCAAAGTTCTAATCCCCTATTCGAAGCCCTAGTCACTTGGTCCTCTTCAAAGCAATAATTCCCATTCAAAGCCCTCTATCCTTGTCGAGTCAACGATGACAACATACGACAACAACAATGATGTTTTGACCAGTGAGTCTTTCTCACCCTCCCCCCCCCCCCCCAACTCCCTGTCGTTAGATTTGGAGCTCTCAAAGCTCCCTGTCGACAGATCGAAGCTCCTTGACCTTTCTCTCCCTCCTTTTCCTCTCCTCCCTCCTCCCTCTGCTTTTGCCTTCTGCGCACCTTCTCCCTGTTTCAACATGCTCCAATATTGTATGGTAACTACTCACTGGCTAGTACAAGCCCTGGTATCCATCCTGCAAACCGTGCTTCACATCACACTCCTTTTCCCAAAAAGTGGAACTCTTCAAAATTGTTGATAGGACAGTGCACATGCACAACAGCCCCTTTCTCACATTCTAATGAAAAAGCATGGAAAACATAAGTAGCTAAAGTTTGACATTAAAGATATTATTTTGCACCAAGCGACTACAATGTTTTACCATTTCATGGCAACAGCACAAATCTTGAGGGAATTTATGTGGAATTTACCTTCCGGCAACATAGGTTTACATTCCCAACACTTACCTATTTGTCTTAAAATCTCATCTCCAACAACATCCCTTGATGCATAAACACAGTGAAATCATTTCCATTCTTTAGTACACATGGCTATCCATCTCTAGGAAATATTCATTCGAGACCTCTATCCCTCTGCTAAAGGCACCCGATGCCAAAACGCAAAATGTTGAAGGAACTGAATTTCCCAATAAAAGATTATCAGCAAGGTTAAGAATCATCAATTATTAACTTATTCTTCTCGCTTTCCTCTTAGCTTATTCATAATATTGCCCCTCTCACAATGTCTTGAATACAACATTTTGCTGAGTAAAAAGACTCCTAGGCATCCATACATCACACTTGCATACATGGATTCTAGCTTCCCTCCAAGAAATGCATTCTATATGAACATGTAATTGTTCTTGCATAAGTATCCTATAACAATTTCCAGTCATTTAATTATGCTGTGTCCTTGATTTTACTAAAATTACAACCGCAGATATGAGCAACAGTTAGAAGAGTAATTTTCAAATATAAAGCATGTAAACATGTGCATCACCAGAAATTAGAGTTAGCATGACAAAACATTTAATGACTAGTTAACCACTAAACATTCTAAAAAGGAGAAATCAATAGCATGAGAGGGAGAAAATAAATGAACATGGTTTCTACCAAAAATAAGATGAAGCATCAACTAAAGCTATAAAAGGGGGCACTCAAATCAACCACTTACAGGGCATATTGTCCTCATGCATGAACGAAATTTGTCCTAATGCAATTTCGCATCGAGAAGACTGATCCCCCCTCAAGGAATCTTTTCACTGCTAGCCATGCTGTGCAAAAGAGGAAATATATTGGAGATCGTATGCCATCATTTCAATCATCATCAGCTTCCGATCCCTCATCCGATGTATGCAGCTCATAGCATTCATCCTCGTCACCACGATCATCATGATCTCCATCAACATCATCATCGTCATCTTCTTCAAGCTTCACATCCTCCTTCATTTGCTTCTCCTTGCCCCCTATCACATCATCCTCCTCCAGCACCAGCTGTGCCATGCCCTTGCCCCGGTAGAGCAGCCCGTCCTCATGACATAGTAGAACTTGTCCCGGATGCGCGCTAGCGGATGGTTTTCCACCAACTTCCCTTCTCATACCCTCCCGGAGGACCACCGTAGTGGTCTTGCACTTGAGGGACAGGTAGAAGATCCCCGGGTAGCGGGTGAACACGCGTGTGAACTTGTGGGCAGGCCGAGCTCCTCGCGGAGGCAGCGCAGGTAGTTGCGCTTGGTCTTCTTGTGGACGGTGAGGCTGAGCAGCTCATGGAGGACTCCGACGACTCGCTTCTCCATGAGGTCGCTATCGGGGTCTATCCCGGAGGCGTCCTCGTAGGGGGAGACGTAGGGGAGGCGGTGGAACTCCTCCATCCAGGCCTTGACCTTCTTCATGGAACCGTAGCCCCGGGGAAGCGCATGGGAAGGCGAGAGGGCGGAGGAGGAATCGGGGGCTTCTTGAAGTCGCGGTAGGAAGGGTCGGAGAGGGAGGCTTGGTGGCGACGCTGGAGGGTGGAGACGGCGAGGTGGTCGGGCCAGTCGGCGAGGGAAAGAAGAGGGACGCCGTCGTGGTGGCGGCGACAGAGGCGGAAGAGGTCGGGGCGGCGGGGCCGAGGGAGGAGGGGAAGTCGAGGGAAGGCCGAGGTCGTAGCGGAGGGGAGGAGGGAAGAGAGGGGGAGGGTGCGGGAGCGGGACATCATAAGGAGCCGGGCGAGGCGGTCGGCGGCGTCGGGGAGGGATGCGGCGAGGGCGGAGCGCTCGAGGCGGTCGAGGAGGAGGGCGGCGGGGGCGAGGGAGAAGGCCGGGAGAGAGGGGAAGCGGGGTGGGGGACTCGCGGAAAAGGGTGGGTAGCGGCGCAGGAAGCGGAGGACGGGGACGGTGAGGCCGAGGGGCTTCTGGAGCGGGCCGAGGGAACGGGCTGGAACGGCGCCCGTGGGGCTGCGGCCGATGGCGTCCTTGAGGAGGCACGCCGCCTTGATGTCGGTGTCCCGGTCGATGATGTGGTCCAGCCCCCGGTTCTTCACCCACTTGAGCCGCACCTTCTTCATCGTTGATCAGAAGAACAGCAGCAGATAACACCGTGACGATTGCAGCCCTTCACCACCGCCGCCGATTTAACCGAACACATCCATTTCTTCCATCCCGATTCCCGAATCCGACACATCTCACTCCGTTCGCTGTCCCCCTTTCCAATTCTATGCGAAACGACCTCCGTGCCTTATTAAGATAGTGTACGGTGATCCGAATGAGATCACAAGATCATTAATAATTTAAATTTTATGATAGGTTGATTTAGTGATCTAAAATTATTATATTTGATAAATCATGATTTAATGATTAAAAATTTTGTATATCTATGAATAATCTATTTGATATCTTATAAAATTTAAGATTACTTATAACATAATATCAAAATTATCTATGATATATTTCATAAAAATATATTTATTAATCATATAAAATATATTTTAAATAAAATATTAACATATTTATTAATATATTAATAATTAATATATTCTATAAAATTATATTTATTAGTTCTATAAATTATTAATCCCATAAAAATATATAAATATTTATTTTAATTAAAAAATAAGATAAATAGAAGTAATATATTAATATTTTATTATATAAATATAAAGTACAATAAGATA
>KE507318.1:29753-42083 GCA_000441515.1 Elaeis oleifera
CTCTTCTTCTTCCTTTATCTAGAACTCTAGGGAGCCCCAAATGTCCAATCAAATTTTTTTGATATATTTTTTTAATTTTATATTAAAATTAGATCTAATTTAATTTTATTTTATAGAAAATAGAAAAAATCTGAAAGAAGAACTCCTTCTTCAAGATTGCGCACAAGAAAGAAGACCCTTCTTCTTCCTTGATCTTTTCTCTTTGGGAAAACTTTCTTCTCCAATTTCTACTATAAACTAGTAGAGAAGCCTCTCTTTGATGCTCAAAAATTAATAACAAACTCTCACAAAAATCCTTTCAAGAATGGAGGAGAAGAGGAGAGACAAGGTGCATGAGACATGGGGCATCCAACTCTTAAATGCAGACGCCCCCTTCTTTCTTTTTCTTTTGGGCGACAAGAAAGAGGAGAAAGGATGCCTCACACATGGAAGAGAGGAGAAGGGCATGAGGTTTCTTGAGCATGAGACCCTTTTTCTCATGGTGAAAAGATGTGGCGTGGGGAATAAACACATGGGATGTTTGGTTAGTCCTATTCCAAATTGGATTCAAGATCTTAGTCAAATTCTAACTAATTCTTGAATCCAATCCTAACCAACCTAGGAATTAGTTATAACAAACTAACTAATTAGATCCTAACCCAATTATTAGGCTCCAATCGAATATGTAATTAGTTAGAATAAAACCTTATTGATCCAGAAATTGATTCTTGATGGATATTAGGGAAGCTATTTGATAATAGGGCTTGATCCAATCAAGCCTATTATCCAATAGGGTTAGATCCAATCCAAGCCTATATAAAAATAATTGAATCATATTCATGCATCCCTACGATCAATTCGAACAAGTTTTGTTATTCAATAGGGATGCATCCAATCAATCCAAAGCCAATCTAATTAAATCCAATTCAATTAGATCTAATCCAATCTCCATTGCTCAATCAAATTGAACCAATTAATAATCAAATTAATAATTAATTATTCTTCTAATTTATCAATCATTAGTAAATTATTTATTATAATCTTTGCATAGAATTAATCATCAACCACATTAATAATTAAACCCTTCAATGATTCATAATCGTCGATCAACCATTTGATCAAACAGGTACTTCTATGTGTGTGATCCCATAGGATTGAACCTAAACTGGTAGCATAAGAATAATTTTTATACTAATCGATGTAACCATCTAGCAATGGGACTCGATGTCCAGATAGGCCGAATGTATGCCTAGCAGCACTCTAGAACCCATGTGGATATAGTTATTGTATAATTCATCCCTTTGACACTTGATGCTCAAGGATGACTTTGGGTTAAACTGTCAATCCAAGATGAGTGGTCCATATTGTGTCTCAACCTCAAAAATCATGTGACTCCTCATTAGGACTACTTTGGTCAAAATTTTGCTGAATTGAAACACGATGATGCATCATCTCTAATTTTACTTGGAGTGGTCAATCCCATCTTGACTCACACTTAGACTTCACAAGTACTTGACTGTACTCAGAAACTTTTTATCATCGAATTAAAAATTTAGATAGTCTGGCACCAAAGTACAGTGAGTTACTTGCAAGTCACCGAGGCAGCCTCAGGTCCAAGGGACACTTATAGCCATATCCCATCAGAGCAGTCCTTTACAGCAGAGTGCTCCGAAAGAGATCACGCTCAATGAAATATACTCCTATATATCATCCATATGTCATACCCGTGTCACCACACATCTTGGTTAAGAGTACAATCAACAAATATGGCACACAATAACCTACACTCAGATACAATTATCATCCTTGTAATAATTGTATCATTTGATCATAAGCAGAATTTAAGAACCACATGATAAATCTTTCTTTATCATTTTGGTAGTAGTTCTGTGGACTTCATCATAACATATGAGTTCTATTTTGAAAGTTATATTTCTTATGATGAATCTGTCAGATAATATTTATCATTTTATAATTCATATACTTATATGGAGTACAATCATCTACAACCTAGATGATTGGCTTTAGAACATATTTTTTAACAGAACATCCTTAAGTACTTGAGAAGAACTAAGAATTTATTCTTGATCTTTGGAGGAGGTTTTGTATTGCGAGTTGAGGGATATACTGATTTAGACTTTATATCTGATTCTGATGATAGAAAGTCTACGTCAGGATATATATTCATTTGCAATGGTGGCGCAGTCAGCTGGAAGAGTTCCAAGCAATCCATCATAGCGGATTCAACCATAGAGGCTGAATATATGGCTGCTTCGAATGCTACAAAAGAAGATTTCTGGTTCAAGAAGTTTATCGCAAAGCTTGGGATAATGACATCGGATGTCATACCACTTTATTATGACAACAATGGAGCCATAACACTTGTTAAGGAGTCAAGATCTCATCAAAAATCAAAGCACATCAAACGATGATACCATATTATACACGACTACCTGAAAAAGAATATGTCGATGTGTGAGGAGTAGACTCTGCAGACAATGTGGTAGGTCCACTGACAAAGTAATTGAGCCAGTCAAAGATAGAAGTCCACCTTGAGAAGATGGGACTTAGATTAGTAACTAATTGGCTTTAGTCCAAGTGGAAGATTGTTAGATGTATGTCTTAGAAGCCAATATGGCTGACACATTATAATAAATCTAAGACATAATTTTATATCTAATTCATTGATTTGATCAATAAAGGATAAGTTTATTTTTATTCAAGTGTGATGTGTCCTTGAATCGTCTATAGAATTAACATTTAGATATATATTTCAAAGTATTGAGAATTAGAGACATGTATATACTTCTTAAATGCTTTCGATCATAGTATCATCATAAGAATGGTGATCAATCCGGATAGATTGATGCACATATCACTTCTTTCGAGGTAGATGAGTTTCTAGTCTACAGTATAGAGATACTGAGTGATGAGTGCAGGTAGTTATTAGAGAATAACTAGTACTGAGCGTGACCATATAAGAGATCACTTAAATTTCTAATTGATCATCAGTGATCGTCTCGATGCTATAGTTGTGTGAATGGTCCTTTGACCTATAATGGTACAACTACTCATAGTGAGGCTACTGAAGTTTGACTGATATATAAACATGATCTTAATGAGTCCTTGTAGTGGATGTTGGTAATAGTTGGTCTACTGTAGGAGTAGGATATACATCTAGATGGAATCTATCGATCTTGATAGAGAGGAGTAGTCCTATGAGATTTTAGAGACTAAGCTCAAGAGTCTATAGCCATAGCAATGTGATTGATGAAAAAAATTTCATGAGGAGCGTAATTGGACTTGAGCTGATCGAATCTATCATATAACTAATGATGAGGTTTGATGATTTATCTATGATCTGCCATCTAGTCGAGACTCACGATAGAGGGACTGAATCATATGTGAATTACACCTTGAGGTTCTTTTTTGATTTTACTAGGTTGCCACTATATACTACTAGGTGTCATTAGTGGATGGTGAGAGCTCATCAGAGTTGCTTAGGATCGACAATCCTTGATGAGTTAGAGTGGAATTATTCTGACCCATTGAAAGAAATTTCAATGATACTATGATAAAGATCATTGTATATCTCACTACCAAATAAAATTGAATCATGGGGTCACACAACAAAGAGATTAGACCTGTAATAAGTAATTGGGCTTATGAAGTCTCGATTGGGTTTAGAGAAACCCTGTTGGATTCAGGGTAATCTTGCAAGCACGTGGTTGAACCCAATTTTTCTTATATTTAAATTTTTATTTAGTAAGATTAATTTAAATTTAATTATCTGTTAATAACCTAAATAAATTAAACTCATTGGGCTCCAATTATTGGGTGCCTAAGATTTTGAATCAAATAAATTAAGAGTTTAAACCTTTAATCATTTTCTTGATAGCCTTGATTGGGCGCCACTTGATTTGATCAAGTTGGGCATGCCCACCCATTAGAGGGTGTGTAGGACCAGCATGAGGCATCCTCTAGGCCTCATGTGGCATGTGTATTTGTGGGTGCAAGGGCTTCAATAGTTGGCACCAAAAGGATCTCCTAAAAGGGGTTAAATAACTAAAGGAATAAGAATTCCTGATGCAAGTAGGACTTGTATTAAATGGTTGTTTGATTTTGAATAAGATTCAAACCTTATGCCTATTTAAAGAGACCTTCCCAAAGTACCTAGGCATTGAATTTTAGCACCCCACACCTCCCATAGAAGGTCCTAATGCCCCCTCTCTTTTCTCCCTCTCCTCTCCCTTGAAGATCCAACGCCCAAGGAGTTTGGGCATCCCACTTCTCCATGCCCAAAAGGTGTTTGGATGCCCCTTTGCTTGTTGATTTTCAGATCTTGATTGCTTCATAATCAAGGGAAGAAAAGTAAGAGAAGAAAAGAACAAGAAGATCAAGAAAAGGATCAAAGAGTTGATCACTATCCAGGCTTCGTTCAGATTCACAGACTGATTTTCTTAGAGAAAAAAATCGATATCAAAGAGGGCTATTCCAGACTAATCTTGAGTAGATACCCGTAGAGGCCAGGCACTTACATAACTAAAGAAGAACCTATTCTCTTCTAGATCCATATTTGAAGAAAGAATTTGTGAAATAGGTATGTGATCCGATCACATATTCAATTTCAGCATAAAATTCAGTATGTGTTCAATTTCAGCATATGAAGTAGATTCTAGCATTCTATATTTTATGCATGCATGATGTAGATTAAAAAAATATTTTAATTTTTATTCTGCTGTATTGTTTAGAAAAAAAAATTAAACATACATGCATGCCCCGACACCAAATTCCAATACAATATTTAAGGAAAGTCATCAATATTTACTAATGAATAATTAGAATGATCCCAATCAACTTTAGATTCTTTTTATCCACTAGAAGGCTATCAGTCTATGTTTCTTTAAAGTTGAGAAAATGATCCATACAGTTTTGTTGTTCCTCAACCTGATCTAGATGTTTAGAGATTTTATTAGAAAGAGTATCTACTTTAGAGGTTTGATCAAAATCATTGGTAGAAACCGTAGGTGAACTCATATTCTTCTCTTGTTAAACCTAAGTTGGATTGGAAGCACATTCAGCTTTAAAGCTTCCACAAAATTTTGATGATTCAGCCATCCTTTTAATCACAGTTTCTTGCATTTCAGGACTAGCTTCCTCATCTTTTCCTAGTTTTCTACTTTAAAGGTTTGATCATTATCCTCGATTGATTTCTGAAACCCAATGTTTCTCAAGCTAGATGGAGATATCTTCCAGGTTTTAGAAAGAGTCTCAATCCTAATGTTTTGAAGTCTGGGTTCCAATTTTTAAGACCCTAGAGATAATAACTAAAAGCTAGTCAAAGAAGAGAATATTTCTTTCTTCAGCCCTCATTTGGCCCCACCAGATTTTCCTAATAAATCTATGATCATTATCACCATAGGTATCAAAGAACCACTTTCTGTTTTTTCTATTTTCATCAGAACCAAAATTCTCTTTTAGTAGCTTTTTGTTTATCTAAAAATCAGCCACTTTTATAAAATTTGGATCTAGGTAAGGACCATAAGGAGTATCTTTAACTATTTTAGCTAATTTTTAATTGTTATTTTATTTTACCATTCAAATATAAACTCAATATATCTTCTACAATTAATCTAGCTCTTCTTTCTATATCAATTTTTATATTACTTAGAGGGTCAAATAAAGGTTTAACTCTAATTTCTATTTTATAGGCATCTGGACTACCTTCTAACTCCTTAATGGTTACAAATTTTTTATTCATTTTGCTTTTTTGAGGTATTTTTAAAGCACATAAAATTATTTTTAGCATAGATAAGTTACAGAACAATATCAGTTTTAAGAACTTTGATAAGAGATCTAAGGATACCAGCCATAGGGATGACACAAAACAGTCAAGCGACTAGATTAACACTTTTTCATGCCTTTCCTCATGGCTAACATGGGTATACTTTGCATGATCGGAAGGCGACCACAAATGGCTAAGGTAAAAATTGTTAGAGCCCTTTTCTGGCACAACTTGGCTCTAATATCAAATTGATCCGGGCCATGCGCATATACGAGGAAGTAGTGGTATGTGTGTGGGTCGAAGCCACAAGTTTATGATAGTTCGCAAGTCCTAATGGACTCTCCTGATGTAGATTAGGAACCTCGATAACCACGAGATGAAAGTATCACAGTAAGTGCCTTAGCAATAATTTATCATAACAGTGTGATATAGTAATAAAAGCCACGTGCATACATGCAAAAGCAGTAAATGGATAGACGAACTATGAGGTATACGATACTGCCCGCATGCAATATATAACTTATAATCTAGAACCCAGGAGTATAAAAGCAAAATAGATTATGATTGAGGAGTTAAGGAGATCAAGCATACAAACTATGAGGTATACGATACTTCCTGCATACACTATATAACTTATAGTCCAGAATAGAGTTGGTACTTTAGGTGCTGGATGCATAATCACATATAGGATTTTTTCATATTCAAAAACTATTCTCGACTTTCGATACCAATTATCAAAATTTGATCTTATAAGCTTATCACTATCCAATAGTGAGCAGAGCGATAAATGACTAGCCATCATTGAAAGAAAAATATTAAGACCATTAGTATATGAGTTATTTAATCTTAAAGACTTGGACTTTAGTCTAAAGGTCCTCTCACTATTTTACATGAATTGGTAGTCTCTACCTCCAATTTGAGAAATTACCTTAATTCTTAGCAGGTACTAGAATCCACACAAACTATACACAAGCCTGATTATGGCCGGCCAACTCATATGCATCTATGGGTAGGTTCTTAACTAATTATTCTTCAAATAACTTCTAGTAATTAATTTTGCCCTAGATTTTATTTCAATAGGCTAGAGCCTCTACAGAAAGCCCTAGTTAGGTCCAACCATTAATATGACCATGCTCAGCCCATCTATCCAACAAATGATCAAGCCCGACCTTAGTCGCCCAACCTAACCACCCATCAGAGAGATACGACTGAGTTATCATATTATGAATGATAATTCCAATAGTCGATAAGCACTAAACCTTTGGGCCTCCAATGACTATCAGACTAATGGACCCATTATCACCTAACTTAATGGGAGGCTATGATTTAGTTATCTCCATAACTAGCTCATTTTATGGATCTAATAATTTAGAAGATTTGGTTAATGATTTGATAAGAAATTTACCAACAAGTCTTAAATCCTTCTACTGACTTCACCAAGTCACGAAAAGGACTAGACAAGTTGGTCCATTGGACTGACGAGTCTAAATCTTCCCACTTACTTCATCAAGTTATGAAGAGGACTAGAGATAAGCTGATCCAAGGGCACCTAAATCAGTCGAACTAATTTAATGATTTAAGAATGAGAGAAGAGATCGACCAGCAATCAAAAGTCCTCCCACTGACTTCACCAAGTCATTAAATTAGACTAGAGACAAGCCTGGTCAAGAGACATCTAAATCAGTCACACTATTTACCTTAATGGCATGGGTCAGTTCGAATCAATTAGTGACCTAATCAAAATATAATCTATCAAATTAACTAGATAAATGTGATCGGTGGGAGGGTCTGCCTCAGCTTGCCTTCAACACCATCAAAATTGTCAGGTAAGCAGATCGTCAATTAAAAACCATCAATCGTATTGGCAAGTAATATTGCCAAACTTATCTTAGACACCAATTGATCGATATATTTCTATTCGACCAACCAAAAAGACTCAAGCTAAACCATTGAGTCATGATCCGATCCATTTGGTATGGTCAAAAATATGAACTTGATCAAACTACAACTGTTAAGGTGGATTTAGAGAAAATCTGACTTAATTTAATTCAACTCTTGATTAGATTTAATCAACTTCTCTAATTGGCCCATATTTATTTTTATTCCTAGGTCTAACCCAGTTAGAAGATCTGATTCATGCTAACTTTTTGTCCATCGATTTATAAGGTGTCTTAATATCTTCAATTCTCAAATCTAAATCACTTAATTCTAAATAAGTATGCGAAATGTGTGTTTCAGTTTATAGAACTATTCTACTAGGATTTCAAGTAAAGCATACCATATATTTTA
The DNA here is from genome assembly GCA_000441515.1 of Elaeis oleifera. Lineage (NCBI taxonomy): Eukaryota > Viridiplantae > Streptophyta > Magnoliopsida > Arecales > Arecaceae > Elaeis > Elaeis oleifera. Next base: position 37,807 of record KE507318.1, read on the forward strand.
AAATTTGAAGATCTTAAAATCTAATTTTTAGATTTATGTTTAACAATTAAACACGTATCAATTTGATCTAAATTTTATACACACATCAAATGTATCATGATAATTTTTAGATTACTATCAATTACATCATATGTAATATGCAATTCAGATCTTAAAATAATTTTCATATCTAAATTTATTCATTAAAATTATAACTAATTATAAATCACCTTAAATCTAATCTAAGCATATTCATGATCAAAATAGTTTTAAAATTTTTTCGTTATTCTTCTTCATGAAACATGATCACAGTGGCACCCCTACATGTCATAACAGAATCCGTCAAATGGATAAAAGAGACTCAATCTCTACTTCCTCTTATGATCGGATGGCTTGGTAATCATCTCAATTTGAGTATTGGGCTACTAAGATTAGAAATCTAATTTCTAAAATTAATTATATCTATATGTACATTGTCTAACAATCTACATGTACGATACGCAGAAAAATTTAGACATGCACTTATGAATATGATCATATCATTCATATTTTGCATCTAATCTAATTAGATCAATGTATCATATATATATTATTTCAGATCTGAAACTAAAGTTATACATCATATAAAGGATTCAATTTAGATAAAAAATTATATAGAAAAATAATTCAAATACACACATGAATGCATAGAATAAAATTTGGTTAGACCTGATTTTATGTTATGCAGAATTTTGCTTAAAATAAGATCTAAAACTCTGTCAAAACAAATTTGATTCAGATCTTAATAAAGTCTAACTTCCAATCTAAAATAACTCATAAAAATTCTATTAAAATATATTTAAATAGATTTTAATTGGATTGTTATTTCAATAAAAATCTATACCAAGAAAATTCTATTATAATAGATTTATAACAAACAATCATCAACCATTTATTAGATTCTTGAAATCTGGTCAAAATGAGATTAGAAAACTTATAATTAACAGGTCTAAATTAGATTTAATGTCTAACATAAAAATATAAATATATATCATATATATACATGCTAGAAAATTATTATGCATCCATATATCAGCCTAGCTTTGATACTAGTTGAAGAAAAAATTCTTCGATCTGATCGGATCACCAGGGTGCATCTAAAAAATTTTTATTCTAAAGATTGTATAACATTTACCTTACCTTGATTTGTAGTGGAATAGAGATCAAAATTCTCAAAAAAATTTGAATCTGACGCCTCGCAAGGTTTGAACGGACAGACCCTCTACTTCGCATGCACGCCAGGCTCTATAGGGAAGAGGGATGATGTCCTGCACATTAATCTTTAGAAGAAAAGTGAGAGGAGGGAAGAGATCATATCTCACAACCTTGAAGGGGTTCTTCACACCATAAAAGGGTGCCCAAGAACTCTCCACACCAATAGATGGATGCCAAGAAAGAACACCTTAATTTTCAGTGCCCTCCTCACTTGTTTTGTCGCACAAAATATCTCTTTAACTACCAATGGTTCCTCTTGTTTTGTCGCACATACCAAGATACACATAAGTGCTAGTTATTAGGTCCCTTCTTAAATACATGAGGCACCACAATCTGATCCAAAGTCCTAACTAATTTAGGACAACAATTCTTATCTAACTAGGAGATGCCAACCACCATAAAAAAAAGGAGCGCTGCCCTATCAATGTGAACTCCCTTCACACATGTATATGGGTGACAATATATGGTGCCTCACTTCTTTCTTAGTCAGTTCCTATGAGAGAGAATTCCTAAGAACTTGGATTCTTTGGATCTAATCCAATCTAGATCCAAACTGAGTCCAATTCAAACCTAATTCGAATCAGTTTCAAACCAAACTCGAAGAGGCTGTCAATCCTAATCTAATTAGAATTTTGATCCAAATCTAACTTAGATTTTTAGCATAATCAAGCTTTAATTAAATTAAATCAAATCTAAAATTAATTAGGATATAAATTTAATCTCTCATAAATTCTTTGGATCATTGATCAGATTATTATCATCCCCAGAATTAAACCTAAACCTCATATCCAATGATAGCTAGACATAGTCAACTATTTAATCTCGTATGATCCTTAACTTAATTCTCAATTAAGTTATCTATTTATTCAATCAAGTCATGTACTTTCAAATTAAAGATATAGACATTAGGTCAATTCTTTCCTACTTGACTTTGTGCATGACTCCATAGGTTCGAACACTATACCGATAGTACAGAAAATTATTTTTATACTAATCGAAATTACCATCTAGCAGTGATTTTCAACGTTTGGATAGATCGAATGTTTCCAATGCAATACTCAAGAATCTAGAAATATGGTTACTACATAATTCATCCTTTTGATCGTGAATGCTCAGGACCACCTAGGGTTTAACTATCAATCCTAGATTAGTCATTCATATTGTATTTCAATCTTTTTCAAATTCTATGATCTATCATATGGATTGTCCCGGTCGAGATCTTATTCAATTGAAATACTGTGATGCATCAACTCCTAAAATTCGGAGGGGTCAATCGCATCTTAATCCATATACCGACTACCATAAGTACTTGATTGTGTTTAGAAAACTTCCGTCATCTAATTAGAAATTCAGATAGTCCGGTACCAAAGCATAGTGAGTTGCTTGTAAGTTATCATAGTGATCTCAGGTCGGAGGGACACTTATGCCCATATTCTTCACGAGCAGCCCTTGATAGCAGAGCACTCTGCATGTGAGTTACTTTTTCAGTGACGATGTACTCCTACATCTCACCTGTATATCATATTAGTATCTCTACACTTCTTGTTTAAGAGGATAACCAACCGATATGGCACACAATAACCTACACTTGATAAAGATCATTATCCTTTAATGACGTATCATTTGGTTATGAACATATTTAAGAACTATTCAATAAATCCTCCTTTATCGATTGTCATATAGTGCTAAGGACTTCATCACAACACAAGAGTTCTAATGAGGAAGATGTAACCTTGTGATGAATATGCCAAATAATTTTTATTAATTTATAATTTATATATAAATTATCAAGAGTATAATCATCCAAACGATTGACTTTAGGACACATTTGCTAACAAGACTAATAAGAAATTAGAATACTTGATGGAACATCTAGGAGGATCTTCTTATCATGCATCAACTCCATCTCAACATGTAGAAGTTGATGATGATGGTGAGGATGATGATGATAATTAGTATAATGATGATGGTGATGATGATTATGATCACAAGTAGCATGAATATATATAAATTACAACTTATGGACTACTTACATTAAAAATTTATATAATATTTGCTTGTGAATTCGAACTACTTAGTTAATGAATTTTTATCATATTTTGAATATATGTGATTAAGACTTTTTTATATTTATCAATTTTATATTGATTAAAATATTTTAAAATTTATTATACAAATTAAAAATCATTTTTAGGAGCAATTCAAAGTCAAAATATTATTAATTATAATTGAATATCGAAAAAGTTTTATGGAGATTTTTTTGTAGAATTTTATTAGTTGTGAATTTTCATGAAAAATTCTCTATACAACTTGTTGCTGTAAAAATCCGCCGACGTCGGAGATGCTGGAGTCGAGGGTGCCGCGGTCGCCGCCGGGACCTGCAAAAGAAGTCTAAACCGGAGGTGGGGTCACTCCGGCAAGACCCTCCGACGCTCAAGTCAGTTCTCTGCCTCAACAAGAATGGAGTGCTCGAACGGAGATTTTAGCAGAGTTTTTAGGATAGAGACTAGAGCTTAGAGAATAACGTATCTAGGAGCTTATTTATAGGCAGAGGGCGCAACAGACTTGATGGTGATGCCTGTAACTGCCTGGTAGCGGGCCGTTCAGGAGTTTGTTACGGAGGGTAGTGGAGTAGAGACGTGGACATCGTTATGGCTTGCCGCGTGGGCCTGTTGTGGAGAGCGGAATGATGTCCGTTGTCGTGACTTGCCAGAGCATGATGGAGCCGCGTGGGAGTCACAGCATGAAGTGGTGCGGCGTTGTGGCCATCATAGTGGCCTGTCAGTGAGCCTGGGCTAGTCGGACGAAGCTCGGTGGGAGGTGTCCGGAGGAGGGACGTGATTCCCAGTCTGAGAGAAGTCCGGATGTTTCCGAGGTGGCTGACGAACCCACTGATGATGGGTGTCCCAGACGTTGGCGCTGCGTAGACTGAAGTCGCTTTGCCGTGAAGTTCGGTTGGAGAATCTCTGTTGGTGAAGTTCGGCTGGTATCGGTCTGGTGCAGAGGTCCATTTGACGGCTGTCTGCTGGGGAGACCTACAAAAT
>KE507318.1:109172-120525 GCA_000441515.1 Elaeis oleifera
GTGTGCCATAGGATTTGATTTTTCCATGTGTTGAACTCAAAATCAAATCCTAGGTTGTGAGACATCCATAGAGTGTACTCTTGGCATGATTTTGATGATAAAATTAGAGATGACTGAGCTTTGGTGTGATCGTACTTTGAGTTCGAAGCCGACAGTGTTCTTGAGAAGACAAGGCTACTGTAGTGCACCGGTTAGGAAGGACCTTGGCCCACTTTCATGTGGATCACTATTGGAGGACTTTTACTTTGGAGTCTCATGAAGATCATCAATGTGCTACATTACTTTTTGATAAAATATAAATTCTATCCTTTTGCATGCTTGTTTGTTTTAATCGACATCGGTAAGGTGATTCTAGGATTTGAGTTTTGGCTCGATAGTTTTAACTATTAAAGCTATTGATTTGTTTGGTTTAAAATTTTAAAATTACTTTTCACTTTATGACCAGAACCCAACAGTGGTATCAGAGCTATCCTTGTCTGATTTGATCAAACAAGTGCAAAGTTGTAGTATAGAATTGTTCTTGTTCATGTATTGTCAAAAATATTGCATCAATTTTTTAGCATCGATCTTTAAATTAAAATTATTTTTGACTTTATTAGTACCATGGATTTAAATTTTAGTTATTAAAATTATGAATTTATGATAATTTGAAATTTATACTTTCATAGTAGCTTGATGCTTAAATCGATTTATGATTAAGGGTGTTATGCATGCCTCATTTGATTAGGATTTGCTATATTACTTGGATATGCTTGATATATGTTATGTCTTTTTATGCACCCTTATATAATTTTGGTATGATTATATGATTGCTATTATGATTTGTGATTACATACCAAATTACATAATATATATAGTACATTTATGTAGTTATAGTTAGGATGTGCCGAGACCAGATCAAAGATCCTCTTAAAAATTATATTAAGTTGTAATGTTGGGATTCACTTTCAAATCAAAAGTTGAATTTATTTGATCAATTGGTGTCTAGAAAATTTGAAAGGTGGTTTTTAATTGGTCCATATGTTAGCCTAGCCAACTTTGTTGGTGTCTAAGAAAGCTATGGAGAGCCTCCCACCTACTGACTTGGCCAAACTGATTTTATTAAACTTCGGACTTAAATTGATTAGTGATGTAGACACTACAAGGACCTTCCTTCAAACTTGATCAATAGAGTATGTCAAGATCTTAGTGAGCTTATTGTGCTATCCACAAGGCTTACTATAGAAATTGATATGATGTTGACCAAGCATATTTGGTTGCTTATGGCATATTTAAATAGTGTGTTGCTTTGTTGTGCTATCCACAAGGGTAGCATTGTTTAAGTATGACCATGTGAGATTGAAGGATCAACTTAACTAGAACACTATAGTTTGTTGTACTATCCACAAGACTATATATGATCTAGAGGTCAGAGAGAAAAATATTGAGAATTGTATAAGTATTATCGGTAAAGAGTTACCTACTCTTGAACTCATGAATACTTGTTGTGCTATCCACAAGGTATTTGTAAGGAATAGGGATCTTAACCCTACTAAGAAATTTTAGGATGTTTCTCAATTTTTATACTTGAGGGCTATGAAATTCGATAAAATAGTGGAAGACATAATTAGACAAAAGTCTTAATCTAGTTGTGTATGTCATCATGAGTTATCCGCTTATATTGTGTTCTTGTTATTGTAGATTAACTACACATACGACATCCTCACTATCACTTAAAGGCATACTAGATGCAAACAAACTGATCGGACCTAACTACATGGACTGGATAAGAAATTTGAGAATAGTTCTCACTCAGGAGGAAATTTCCTACATTTTGGATACACCTGCACCTGATTCAATTCGGAAAGATGCTTTCGATGAGAAAAGGGCCACATATAAGATATGAAAAGATGACAGTGTTACTATCAAATGTATCATGCTAGCCTCCATAAGCAACGAGCTTCAGAGGCAGCATGAGGATATGGATGTTCCTTCTATACTCCTTAATCTTAAGGAGTTATATAGGAAATAAAATCAAACTGCTAGATATGAGATATCAAAATAGTTGTTCTGTGCCCGCATGACTGAAGGCACCTCTGTGCAAACACATGTCCTGAAGATAATTGATTTAATCACTTGTCTCAGACAATTGGATTTTGCCATGAACGATGAACTTAGTCAGGATTTGATCCTGTAGTCTCTCTCCGACTCCTCTCAATTTGTCATAAACTACCATATGAACAAACTAAACATCAGCCTGTTTGAGCTGCTGAATATGTTGAAAACAGCAGAGAGCCATTTCAAAGGCGAAAAGATTCTGATTCTTCTTGTTGATAAGATCAACAAGAAGAAAAGCAAGAAAGGTTCTAAGAAAAGATGAACCCTAAGGCTGGCATCTCCAAGAAGAAAGTGAAGAAGGTCTCCACCAAAGATACTTGCTATCACTATGGCAAGGAGGGCCACTGGAAGAGAAATTGCAAGGAATACCTTGCAACTATGAAACTAGCAAATATTGCTAAAGATTTGTATATGATATAAACTAACTTATCATTAAGTGCTTCAATTTTAGATTCTTTAGTATTGGATACCGTCTGTGGTTCACACCTTTGCAAATCATTGCAGAGCCTACAGAAAATAAAGAGTTTGAATAAAAATGACTTCGAGCTATTCGACGCTTGTGGAGAGTTCATTCAGATCGATGTCATGAGAACCAAAATTTTGAAGTTGCCTTCAGATAAAATTTTGGAACTAAAGATTTGTTATTATATTCCTAATGTCGTTAGAAATATTCTTTCTATATCATTGTTATTGGAACAAGATTTTGAAATAAAAGCAAAGAACAATAGTTGTTCTATATATTTTCTAACGAATATTATGAAAATACTTATGTTGATAATGATCTTTCATTTCTATCACTTAACGATAATATACTTCATGTTGATAATATGAAGAAAAAAAAGAGAGAGGATGTGAATGTCACATATCTCTGGTACTACCGACTTGGTCATATAAATGAGTCAAGAATTAACAAGTTATACAAAGATAAATTCTTGATCCTTATGATTATGAATCATATGAAACTTGTAAATCTTGTCTCATGAGAAAAATAATCAAGACTTCATTTACTAGACATGGAGAAAAGGTGAGTGACATATTAGACCTTGTACATACTGATGTTTGTAATCCAATGTCGACTCAAGTCAAAGGTAGATACTCTTACTTCATCACATTTATTGTTGATAAGTCTAGATTTGGATATGTATATTTAATAAAATATAAATTCAAAACTTTTGATAAATTTAAAGAGTATCAAAGAATAGTTGTGAAACAAACTGATAAAAGTATTAAAGCTCTTCGATCTAATCGAGGAGGAGAATACTTGACTAGTGAGTTTCTTGATCATTTAAATAAATAGAATACTCTCTCAGTGAACACCTCCTTATACTCCATAATTAAATAAAATTATGAAAAGAAGGAATCACACCTTATTAGATATGGTACGATCCATGATGTGTTTCACAAATCTTTCGATATCCTTTTGGGGATATACTCTTGAGGCCGCAACGTATGTTTTCAATAAAGTATCTTCCAAATCTATTTCTAGCACTCCATATGAGATATGAAAAGAAAAAAATCTAGTCTTAAGCATCTTAAGATTTAGGGTTGTCTGGCTTATATGAAAAATGTTGATGGACATAAACTGGATGCTAGATCAAAAAATATAAGTTTGTGGATTATCTCAAAAAGAGTATTGGATACTACTTCTACTACCTTACTTAACAAAGATATTCGTTGGTAGGTATGTCATTTTTTTGAAAAAGAGTTTATCCAAGAAGGAGACAATGGGAGGTCTGTTGAACTTGAGGAAGTTCAAAACCTACAACCTATCCAGGATTCACAAAATAATTCTCAACCAGATGTGTCCATTGTTGAGGCACAGCCACTACACATACCTCCTCTTCGAAGGTCAAATAGAATGCGTAATATACCACTCAGGTATGAATTTATCATTGAGAATGACAACACATCCCACATCATTGAGAATAATGATCCCACGATCTATTCGAAAGCTATCATGAGTAGTGACTCTGACAAATAGCTCAATATCATGAAATTCAAAATGGACTCCATGTATACCAACCAAGTTTGGACTCTGATTGATGTGCCTGAGGGTGTGACCCCAATAGGCTACAAATAGATTTTCAAAAGGAAGATTGGAGCAGATAGCCAGGTAGAGACCTATAAGGCTAGACCGATGGCAAAAGATTTCAAACAAAAAATAAGGTGTTGATGATGAAGAAATCTTTTCATCGATAGTCATGCTCAAGTCTATTCGGATATTGCTTGCTATTGCTGCATACCATGACTATGAGATCTGACAGATGAATGTCAAAACTACCTTCCTCAATGGAAAGCTTGTGGAAGAATCTATATAACTCAGCCAGAGAGATTTATCTTTAATAGAAGAGCAAATCAGGGATGCAAGCTGAATAGATCTATTTATGGATTAAAACAAGCATCGAAGAGATGAAACATCCATTTTAATGAGATGGTCAAATCGTTTGGCTTCATCAAAATACAGTGAACCTTGTGTGTATAAAAGACTAGTGGAGTGCTATTATCTTTTAGTTTGTATGTGGATGACATACTGCTCATTGAGAATAATGTTCCGACGTTGCAATCGGTCAAGACATGGCTATCACAAAAGTTTTCGATGAAAGACTTGGATGAAGCATCTTATATACTTGGTATAAAGATATATAGAGATAGATCAAAAAGGATGCTCAGCTTGTCCCAGTCTAGGTACATTGACCTTGTGTTAAAGAGGTTCAATATGGAGGGAAGTAAATGAGGTTACTTATCCATGGGTCATGGCATATATCTCTCTAAGAAGATATCTCCTAAGACACCAAAAGAGAGAAATAGAATGAGTTCTATTCCTTATGCTTCGACTGCAAGATCAATAATGTATACTATGTTATGTACCAGGCCTGATGTGGCTTATGCCTTGGGCATTGTAAGCAAATTTTAGACTGATCCCGAAGAGGATCATTAGAAAGCTATGAAAAACATACTCAAGTACCTAAGAAGGACTAGAGATATTTTCTTATATATGGAGGATCTGATTTAAAACTGGAAGGTTATACTGATTTTAGTTTTAATCTGATTTGGGTGATAACAAATCTATATCTGGATATGTGTTCACTCAGTATGGTGGTGCAGTAACTTGGAAGAGTTTCAAACAGCAAACTATTGCTAACTCGATCATTGAGGCTGAGTATATTACTGCTAGTGAGGCTGCTAAGGAGGCCGTTTGGATAAAAAAAATTTATCTCAGAATTGGATATGATTTCAGAGATTGAACAACTAGCACCACTTTATTATGATAATACTGGGGCAGTTGCTCAAGCCAAAGAACCAAGATCTCATCATAAATTCAAGCACATCCTAAGATGGTTCCACCTCATTCGGGAGACTGTCGAAAGATGCGATGTGATCGTGAAGCGAGTTGATACCAAGGACAATATAGCGGATCTGTTCAGTAAGGCCTTGTCAATGTAGTAATTTGACTACCACCTTGATTGCATGGGCATCAAGTATAGGGGCTATTGACTTTAGTGTAAGTAGAAGATTGAAAGAATAATATCCTACAAGCCAATCGCATACATGATACGATAGGATATTTTTTATAATTTATCTTTCAAACTCATATAATTGATATTAATATTATTAATAAAATAGATATTTTGATTCATTATATGTGGTATCTTGTTATTTTAAGATTATAATGAATCCCATAGGTCTGAACAATGATTTTAGGGCCATGATGAGATCATACTAGTGAGACTTAAATTTTGATAGCCATAACCAAAATATTTCAGTTGTTAGTTCATTGAGTTGGGGATCAATGATACCGGTAAGACTGGCATGTCCTATGTAAGCTCAGAGATGAGGGTGGTTGATCTCACAACCACTTATGTGGTGATACTAATACGAGGATATGGGTACTCATTAGAGAATGAGTTCACTAAATAGACTTATGAGAGAACATCAGAAAGAGTCTTATATACATGTCAGCTGATGATTCTCTAGTGAGAGTTGTGTAAGTGATCCTTTGACCTGAGATCGCCATGGTACCTTGTATACATGAATTCATATTTTAGTTCACTTCCTAACTTGATTCTCTGATCCTTGTATGGGGTATTTTGGATGTAATGAAGTATGCATGGAGATTGTGAGTGATCAATAAGGGATCAGTTACTCCTAATAAAGAGAGCAAACATCCTATGTGATCTTATAGATCGATGATTCTGGAAGTCTTTTGTCAAAGTAAGATGATAATTAGAAAAAGATTTTTGGTATCATCAACTGAATCATCACCTTCTAATTAAGATACATATAGATAAGCGATTGGGTTTGACATATTTTCATGACCATAGCTCATCTGGGATGTTGTTTGACTGAAGGATTGAATTATACAATAACTTACCACTGAAGAGTATTTTGATAATTTTATCAAATTTTAAATCTTTTGGATAGTCATGATACATTGCTAAATATCAATCTTGACTTATGAACTCATCAAAATTAAAAGAGTTTAATTCAAAAATCAATTAGAAAGAGTCCTAATTGATTGAAACTCTTCGGGTGACCTAATCTGATCGGATTAGAGTTATGTCGAAAGTCTGGATCCACTGCTGGCTAGATTTAGAATTCAATGAGTCACATACTTTGAGATTTAATCTTGATCTAATTTAATTAGGATTTAATATAAATTTTAAGAGTTAATTTGATATTCTAGCAAATTGTATTAACCCAAGTTCTTAAATTGGTTTAGTTTAAAGTGTTTGAGCTAAGCTAGACCAGTTGTCTTTGACCTAATGGGATTGAGTCCATTTTAATTGGATTATTAACCAACTTAGAACAATTTCAAGTGTGGAGAAACTTCTCTATGCCCACCAAGTTTCATACCAAATATAATTGCCGCTCCCTCTTAGTTAGCATGTAAAGATGAAGAGTCCTTCTTAATGAAGGATCTTATCTTATCATGTTGCCTTGTATTCTCATCCAGATTCCTTCTATTTCCATGCCATTTTATTATGGGAATATTATGAGGCACAAAAGAGGAGGAGTTCTTCTGTGTGAAGCCTCTCCTATGCCAAAAATAATACACGATGATTTAATTCACCATGTGAGAAAGTGGAACAACAAAGGTTGGCACCCCTTGGTCATTTCTCACATCCCTTGGTCACCTATTTATATGGGGTGTCCCATATGGCTTAGCTAGTGGATCTTGGGTGAAAACCAGAGATAAGTGGCATATAAAAGAGAAGAAAATTTTGAAAAAAATTTGAGATAAAAGTAAGAAAAATTGAGAGACAAAAGTTGTAAGAAAAGTGGTGAGAGAATTAGCAAGTGTTGCTTGTGTGCCCTAGGATTTGATTTTTTCATATGTTAGAGCCTAAAATCAAATCCTAAGTTATGAGACATCTATAGAGTATCCTCTTGGCCTGATTTTGGTGATAAAATCAGAGGTGACTAGACTTTAGTGTGATCGTACTTTAAGTTTGAAGCCGGCAGTGTTCTTGAGAAGACAAGGCTGCAACAGTGCACTGGGTAGGAAGGACCTTAGCCAACTTTCATGTGGATCACCGTTAGAGAGCTTCTACTTTGGAGTCTCATGGAGATCACCAATGTGCCACATTACTTTTGGTGTAAGTATAAAATTCTATCCCTTTACATGCTTATTTGTTTTGATCGACATCAGCAAGGTGATTCTAGAGTTTAGATTTCGGCTCGATACTTTTAATTGTTAAAGCTATTGATTTATTTGGTTTTAAAATTTTAAAAATTACTTTTCATTGCATGGCTAGAACCCAACAAAAGCTTGTAGTGAACTACTATGGTCTGTTAAGGTTGCTTCAAACTTTTGAGAAGGATCATCAGCTCCATAAAGAGATGGTGAATGTAGTAAGAGGATCTTCTTCAGACGGGCGTCATCCCTTTAAGAAAGAAAAGAAGAAAAAAAATAAAGGGGTACAAAGTGCTGGAGGTCAGACCAAGAAGTCCAAGTCCAAGTCCAATCAAAGTCAAGCAGAGTGCTTCTATTATAGGAAGCAGGGTCTTTGGAAGAGGAACTGTCCTCAATATATAGCTTCTCTTGATCTGAATAGGCCAAAGAAGAAGAAGCAATCAATTGTTGGGCAAGGTAATTATATAACAATATCTTGCAACTTCTTATTTTGATACAATGACTTGGGTGTTAGATACTGGTAGTTCTATTAATATTTGCAATTCGTTGTAGGAACTTCAGGTCAATAGAAGATTTGAAGATGGTGAGAGATTTCTGAACATTAAAGCTGGAAGATTAGTTTTAGTTCTTGCTTCAGGAATTATCAAATTTGTATTCAATTCTCATATCATTGTGCTTAGTGATTGTCATTTTATCTTAATTTTTATTGAATATAATTTCTATAGGCCTTTGGTCAAAAAAATTATGAGATTTCCATAAAAAAATTATGACATCATTTTGAATGGTGTTACTGTAATGCACGGATAATTGAACAATGAAATTTATATTGTATCATGGCCTAGTGTAATATACACATCAAAAAAATGCCCTAGTATAGATGATGTCTCAAATATCTGCCATTGGCATTGTAGGCTAGATCATATTAATAAAATAGGATAAATAGGTTAAAATGAGAGGAGATCCTCAAAGATAATGATTATGAATCATTACCAATCTACGAGTCTTGTCTACTGGAGAAGATGATCAAGTCACCTTTACTGAAAAGATGAACGAGCTAGTGATGTTCTAGATATTGTACATATTGATATATATGGATCTATGAACACAAGTGCCAGAGGTGGGTATCACTACTTCATTATGTTCACAGATGACTTATCTAGGTATGAGTACATCTACTTGATGAAAAATAAATCTAAATCATTTGAAATTTCAAATAGTTTCATAGTGAGGCAGAGAAACAAACTGAAAAGAGTATTATTAAAACTCTTCAATCTGATTGAGGGGGTGAATACCTTTCTAGTGAGTTTCTGACATATCTAAAAGAGAATGAGATTCTCTCACAATGAATCTCTCTGGAAATATCACAGCATAATGGTATCTTAGAAAGGAGAAATCGAATCCTGTTGACATGATTCGGTCCATGATGGATTTTTTCAATCTGTCGATCTCTTTTTGGGGATATGCACTCGAGTCAGCTTGTTATGTACTTAATAAGATTCTGAGTAAGTCTGCAAATAAAATCCCATCTGAGATATGGACTGGGCATAAATCAATACTCTCACACTTTAGAGTTTGGGGATGTCTGGCTTATATCAGACATTTGAAAACAAAGAAGCTCGGATCTAGGTCTAACAAGTGCATTTTCATAGGGCATCTGAAAGAAACTAAGGGATATTACTTCTATCTTGCTGATGAACAGAAAGTGTTAGTCAGTAATAAGGCACACTTTTTAAAAAAGAATTAATGAAGAAATTAGTGCCTCTAAAGTCAAGCTTGATGAAGTTCGATGAGTAGAAGAACTGACAAAATCTAATGAACCCACAAAATTAGATTTGATTGGATCAAACCCAGAGCCTATTGTAGATGCACCACTAAGGAGATTTGATAGAGTATCACATCAACTAGATAAATACTATAATTTTTGATCCAAGATGGAGATCCTATTGAACTCGATGAATATAATGAGGATCTGATCACCTATATGGATGCAATGTAGAGGTCTGACTCTGATAAATGGCTTGAAATCATGAAGTTTGAAATGGAGTCCATGAACGTCAATGATGTGTGGACATTGGTTGACCCACCCGAAGGGATAAAATCCATAGGATGTAAGTGGATCTTCAAAAGAAGAGGAGAACAGACAGAAAGTAGAGACCTATAAAGCCCATCTGACTGCCTGAAAGAATAATGTTGGATGTATGCCCTAGAAGCCAATCTTGGCTGACACATTTCATATCTCTAGGATATGATTTTGTACTTATTGGGTAGTTATATTATCATTCATATCTATGCGTCCATGAATCATCCAAGAATTAACAAGATGATGACACATATTCTCAAAGAGTTGAGAATTTGAGGCATATGTCATTGATGGTTGATTCCTAAATTGCTACTAGTCATAGGATCATCATGGGGATGGTGATTAATCCAGATAGACCAGTGCACGGATCACTTTCTTTGGATAGATGGTCTCGAGTCTGCAGTGTCGAGATACTAGAGTGAGAATGCAAGTGGTTGTTAGAAATAACTAGTACTGAACGTGACCAACACGAGAAGTCACATAGATATCTGCTCACTCGTTAGTGACTTTCTCAATGCTGTAATTGTATGACTGGTTTTTGACCTAAGATGACACTACTGCTCACAGTGAGGCTGCTGAAGTTTGACTGACACATCAATATAGGTCTCAAAGAGTCCTTGTAGTGGATATTGATGACAATTGGTCTACTGTAGGAGTGGGGTGTGTATCAAGATGAGATCTATCGACCCTAGTAGAAGGGAGTAGTCTTATGGGATTTAAGAAACTGAGTCCTTAAGTCTGTGGCCATAGTAGTGTGATTGATAGAAAAAAATTTTATAGAATCACATATGGACTTAAGCTAATTGAATCTATCATATGACTGATGTTGAGGTTTGACGATTTATCCATGACCTACCATCTAGTCGGGACTCATAATAGAAAGACTGAATCATATGTTAACTACATCTAAAGGTTCATTTCAGTTCTACTGGGTTGCCACTATATACTGCTAGGTGATACTAGTGGATTGTGAGACCTCACTAGGGTTATTCTGGATCGACAATCCTTGTTGAGTTAGAGTGAAATTATTCTGACCCATTGAAAAGAGTTTCAATGATACGATGATAGAGATCATTGTATGTCTCACTACTAGATAGAATTGAATCTATGAGGTCACACAACAAAGAGATTAGGTCTAGAATAAGTAATTGAGTTTATGAAGTATCAATTGGATTTAGAAAATCCATTGGGTTCATGATAATCTTGCTACCACATAATTGGACCCAATTCTTCTTTCTGTTGGGATTACTTATTTGATAAGTTTATTCTAACTTAATTACTTGCTAATAACCTATATGAATAAGATTTATTAGACTCTAATTATTGGGTGTATAAGGTTATGGATCACATAAATTAAGGATGCAAGTTCCTTATGAATCTCCTTGATAGTTATTATGAGGCACCACCTTGATTTGATCAATTTGGGCGTGTCCATTGATTAGAGGGCCTTTTGTTTCATATAAGACATATCTTGGTGTATTTGGGGTATCTAATTATGAGTGCAAGGGCTCCAATTGTTGGCGCCTAATGGGCTTCCTAAT
>KE507320.1:91723-102330 GCA_000441515.1 Elaeis oleifera
GGTTCGGTACGGTATGAAACCGTACTGAACCGTACCGTCGGTCGGCCGAAACGGCCGACGGTACCGGTTTAGCAAACCTTGGATGTAATAATTAGCCTTGGGTTTTTTCTTTCTCACATATGAGCACCGAGCTTATTGCTATTGGGGATATTGCCAAGTAGAGATATAACTTCTCATCTAGTTTTGTTTGATGAGGAGGGTGATGAACTGAGATAATTTTTCAGTTCTTCAAATACTCGTTGGCATTCTTCCATCCACTTGAAGCCCGTTAGTTGCTTTAGAATCTTGAAGAAAGCAAGACAGTGCTCCACTGACCTGAAGATGAATTGATTGAGAGTGGCTATCCTTCCATTCAAGTGCTGGACATCTATAAGACTATCTTTTATAGACTTCGGAGGATTCATTTCTTGTATGGTCTTGATTTTTTTTGGGTTGGCTTCGATGCCTCTCTATGAGATAATGAAGCTAAGGAACTTCCCGAAGGTGACTCCAAAGGTATGCTTCGCTGGATTCAGCTTCATTTGGTACTTTCGGAGAGTGTCGAAGTTTTTTTTGAGGTTAGCAACATGATCCCATGATGCCCAGCTCTTGATCAACATGTCATCCATATACACCTCTATATTCCGATCGATCTACTTCTTGAATATTTTGTTCACCAACAGCTAGTAGGTAGCTCTTGTATTTTTTAGCACAAAAGGTATAATCCTGTAATAGAAAAGACTTTGATTAGTGATAAAGATAGTTTTCTCCTCATCTTCAGATATCATCTGGATTTCATTATAGTCGGACAAGGTATCTATAAAAGTAAAGAGCTCGTGGCCTGAGGTGGCATCCACTAGTTGATCGATTCGAGGTAGGGGATAGCTATCCTTCGGATAAGTTTTGTTGAGGTTGGTGTAGTCTATGAAGATCCATCACTTTTCATTAGCCTTTTTCACTAGGATCACATTCGTGAGCCATTCCACGTAGATCACCTCCTTGACGAAGGTAGCACTAATCAATTTGTCTACCTCTTCAGCAATGACTTTCTATCGCTTGGGTGTGAAGCTCCGCTTCTTCTATTTGATGGGTCGGTGCAGATGATCATATTTAGTCGATGCACCATTACCTCTAGATTGATTCCAGGTATGTCTATTGCCGACCAAGAAAGATGTCTGGATTCTCCTACAAAAGGATGTTAATTGGTTTCGAGTTATCTCATTCAGACGTGATCCTATCTGAACCGTGTGCTCTTGTTTCCATCATATAGAGGGATCATCATGAGGTCCTCTGCAGGCTCCTCTCGTTCTTCGGTCAGCTTGTCATGAGTGTCCAACCCTTCGATAGGAAGAACGCCTAATGATCTAACTCCTTAAAAGATGGTTGTGTAGCAGTGCTGAGCCAACATCTGATCTCCATGAACCTCCCCGACCGCATGCTCGATGAAAAATTTCATCAGTAGATGGTAGGTCGACACCACGACTTTCAAGGCATTTAGCCCCGACCGCCCTAAGATAGCTTTGTATGCTGAGGGTGCCCTACGATCAGGAAGCCAAAATTTGTAGTGGATTGTTGGGGTCCTCATCCAGCTATGACCGGTAGGTTGATGACCCCTTCGACTAGTGTAGTATCTCTGATGAAGCCTACAAGGGAGGAATCAAGCCTACCCAACCGATCTAAAAAGATACCCATTTTGAAGAATGCACCATAAAATAAATATTGATCAAGCTTTCATTATCTATTAGGATGCGGTGTACATTATAATTCATAATATTTAAAGATACAACCACCGCATCATTATGCAAGAACTGGAATCTCTTTGCATCCTCCTTAAAGAAGATTGCTTCCTCTGATTTTTGTCTTTTGGCCAATCCCATAGGTCCCATTCCATCATGCCCCCAATGATGGTGTTGATTACGCTAGCTACGGATTAATTTTTGCAGGTTGCTCCTGGTGCCAAGGCCCTCTTGGTGGCCCTATAAGGCCTTCCCTTCTATGGTGGATGAACAATCTAATCGGCCTTGTTGGATGAGCTTCTTGATCTCATTTTGGAGCTAGATGCAGTCATCAGTATCATGATCATGATCCTGATGGGAGAGATAATATCTCTCTTGTGCGTGATTTTTCGATCGAGACTTCATTTTTTTTGCTTGGGACAGCTGCTCCTTGATCTTCATAAGCACTTGAGTTTTGGAGCCATTCAAAGGAGTGTAATTGATGAACCTCCTTGGGAGAGACTGATGCCTTGGCAATTGGCAATGCAGTCCCTAGGTCCTTTGGGTCATCGATCTCGAGGAGGGGTTATGGATCTTCATCGACGAGGTGGAGTTCTGGACCGTTGTTGATCCCTTAGGGGATTATCTCAGATCGAAGGGAGTTTAAGGTCTTCCTTTTCTTCTTGGTCGTAGGGTCGGTCGAGGCACTATACTTCTCAAAGACTTCATCAGTCCAAGCACATTTCTCAATCTGATCTGACATCTCTGCAAAGTTTTTCGAATACTTCTTCGGAGAGTAGAGAAGAAAATTCTTCTGGATTCCATCTTTAAAGGCGGTCATGGTGTCCGACTGATCCAGATCGTGCACCTCTGGACGGTCATGCAGAAGCGATTCATATAATCACAAAGGGATTCTCCTTTCCTCTACTTGATGTTCATCAGGGAGCTGAATTTCTGGTGCTACCTTTTGCTGGTCATGAAGTGGGTGACGAATGATCGACTCATCTAATTGAATGAGTGGATAGAGTCTGACTTCAGACCTGAGTACCAGTCTTGAGCTACCTTTTGAAGGATAGAGAGGAAGGCTCAGCATAGAATCCCGTTGCTTACTCCCTAAAGGAGCATGAGGGCCTTGATGCTCTCCAAGTAGTCCTTAAGGTCGGTTGACCCATCGTAGCTTTTAGGTGAGGCATTTTAAAGTTATTGGGCAATGGCTCCCACATAGTTATATTGTCGAAAGGTGGGTCAATATGGAAGCTGGCCTAATTCTAGTCTGTGGCTTGATGCTAGAGTGCCTTAATCCACCGGTTCATCTTTTGGATTTTATGGTCTACGTCAAGATTGTGGACTATGAAGACTTCCATGCAGCATGATAGGGATCGGCTCAAAGTGGATCCCTTATCGGAGAGAGGGGTTAGTGAGCATCTCCTCTGCTCAGGACTCTGGGGCCGGCTCAACCTTATTTGCCTACCTCGATTTGGGCTTTGCGGTGGAGATCGAGAAGCTTGTTGCTGGGGTGCCTCCTACACTAGATTCGATCGCTGCATGGCATTGACTGCTGCGGTCAATACCTGCACCTAGGCTATCAGAGTGTTGAATTGGTCTGAATTTTCCCCATAACTGACTGAGGGGGTTATGGAGGTGCCTCCAGCTGTTGGACAGGAGCATAATTCTCGATCAGGCTCTCAGCTGGCCAGCATGCCATGGTGCTTGAATGCCATGAGGATGTCCTTCGCGGTGGCATGGTGGTGGATCACATATTCCTTCCCAAGAAATGGGATGGTCCTCTTTCTAGTACCAATTTGTTGTAGTAGATTTTTGACTCGAATCGAAGTTGCTGGAGTGCGGTGGCATTCGACGGAGATGGTGGCGATTGGACCTACATAATAAGTCCCTGATTGGGGATGATTCTGATGGAGATCCTCTAACGCTCAAATCAGAAATTTGAAACAGATGAAAAGAGCATGCGTGAGTGTTGCATATCTTGAAGGTCCCCTGATTACCTTTATTTATGGAGGTAAGAGCCGTCGGAGAGAAGAGTGGCTAGAGATCTTTCTACCATACCCTCGAAATTCTCATTCTGATATCCATGGATTTGGCAGGTGGCGCCACCTCATCCAACATGTGGCCAGCTACTTCCCTTAATGACCCCAGTTGGAGCACCTGGGACATGTCAGTTGATGTGACCTTATCTCGCATGTGGCTAGTCATTTTTTCTAGGACTCCTTTGGTTCGTGGGAAGAACTTTCTTCTCTGAAAGTTATTTTTAAAAATTATTTTTGAAATAGAATTTTGACATATTTGATTGATCATGGAAAAGTAACTTACTATAGAGTAGTTTATGTTTGGTTGAGCATCCATTTTTCTGAAAAAATTATGTAAATTATCTATTACACCCTTAGTAGATATAAGACTATCTTTTTGCTCCTAAACTTTATATAAATATTAATATCATATTTATATTAATATAAATATAATATTAAGATATTATAATATAACAATAGATTATAATAATTATTATGTTAATATAATACTAATATATATTAATATTATATTAATATAATATTAATATTCTCATATAATAAATGTATCAATATAGATACAAATATAATATTATATTAATATAAATATTATATTAATATTAATAAAAATAGTATATTAGTGTAATATTAAAATATAATAAATATTATAATATTAATATTATATTCATATAAATATTAGGATAATATTAATACAATATTATATCACTATTCAGTATTTCATCCTAAACATCTATTAATATTTTGTAAAATCTTAGCCGTAGTTTTTAAAAGGATATTTTGAGAAAAAAATTACTACCACTTTTCATCCTATGAAAAGTGCCAAAACCCACCTCCCCCATGGATTTCTACTTCCCATGAAATATAAGATGTGACTTCTCATAAAAACAGCTTTTTCTACTCTTCCTCTTCATAAAACTCCAACCAAATAAGAGGCCCCCTCTCCACTTTTTAAGAACTGTCTCTTCTCCCTTCTACTTTCCGTCAACCAAATGAGTCTTTAATGGCTATAGTTTGAGCACTTGGGATTCAGAGATTTGACATGATCTTTTTTATACGTGGCTAGCCACTTTCTTTAATGGCTTGATTTGAAAGGACCATACGAAAGCTTCCTGCTGACCTTCCCAAACACAACGATCGAAGTTGGGAGTGGAGGGGAGTGTGGCATGAAGACCTACTATACATACTGTCAAGGATGAGAACCGGTGATAGGTGCCTAAGTCAGAACTAATGTGGGGTCGGCACCTTCTTCAGATCGACGTTCAATGTTTGGATGATGTTTTGATGATGTGAGCGATAGTCGCTATGTTGGTCAGTAGCCTGATGTGCCTGAAGACATATTTGGCTGCCGATGCTGGAGTCGATAGCTCATGCGTGCGCCAAAGGCTTGTAAACGAAGATGCTGGTGATAAGTCAAAAATCTATATATAGGTTGGCGGCTGATGTGAGGATCAATGCATGAGTCGGTGGCCGATACATAGGTCGACCATGACTAGAACTCGTTTGTGCGTTCCGACCGTGCACCGGAGTACCACCCATAACAATGCCATTAACAAAGAGGATCAAATGACAAAAACACCCTTAACATTGATTGTAAATTAAAATAGTATAAATTAGTAAACTCAGAACTCCTATTATGTAATTCAACTGCCATCTCTAAAAAGTTAACTGATTCCATCGTTCACTTCCAGCTTTGGGAGCTTGCCATTGGATCCTCCATCACCAAGCCTGCCTCCTGCATGGTCTCAAGTATCGATATGGCCTGTCTCCTCAACCTATCTTATGACTCCTCTAACTTCTCCATCTTCAAATTTGACATCTATTTGAGTTGAGGATCTATTGCTAATGATTGATAATCTTTGCATCACCTTGATCTAAAAGAACAAGGAGATCCAGAATCCTTCTGCCTCCCCATATCTAGATTCATGGCAAATCTCTAGTTGATTGGTCACTTCTCCTAAGCTCATTGACCCACCGTCATCACTACGATCACCATAAGAAGTGGATTTGTTCATTTTCAGTAATCCAATTATTGAAGTCTGGATGCCAGAGGAACCGTAACACTTGCATGCGTGCTCGATCATCCCTTTTTGTTCTTCTTCCTCTCTCAGCATACAACAGGTTTTTGAATTGTTGTTCTTGAACATTTACCAATATCAACAAGCCGAATCTTGTCAAGATATCCTGGCCATGGCTCCCTCTGACCAGCTGCTCCCGATCCCAGATGGCAGCAATTGTGGTGAGCTACTAGACTGAAGGCTTGGGTTTTGTGCCAAGAGCCTTTTGTCATTGTCATAGATGCTGGAGAATGTGTTGCCAAAGAACCAAGAGCTGACGATCCCCAGCTACAAGGAGTTATTAGGAATCTTTATATTAGGAATGCATTAGAAATCTTTATATCAGGAATCTTTATTATTTATGGTGTAAATCTTTATTACTTATGGTGTAAATCTCATTAGGAATCTTTATTATTTATGGTGTAAATTTTATTATATTTTTGCTATAATTTAGAGAGATTTTAGGAGAAACTTATGGAAGGCAAATATGGCCTTTCTTCTTGTACAAATATGACGATATGTTGAAAAGTTAATGCAAGAAAAATTATTCAATTCTTTATTTACATGGTATTAGAGTGAAGCGATCTTCTTTCATTCTAATATGTTTTGTAAGCTCTTGCTGGCACTCTTTTTTTTTGCTTGAAATATTTTTAGTCTCAGCAAGTTGTTGCTGGACAATCCATCATGCCGAATGACAAACCAAAGCCCCAATAGTTCTTCTTCAAGTGTAGCCTATTTAATAAATATTAGGCCTACTCCCAAATTAAATAGAAAATCTCCTTATGAAATGCTTTTTCACAAGTTACCTTCATATGATCATCTTCGAATTTTGGCTGTCTTTGTTATGTGCATGAGGTTACACACGATAAGTTTGAATCACGATTTTGTAAATATATTTTGTTGGATATCCACTCGGGCAAAAGGGTTATCGTGTTTATGATCTTCAATCTAAACAAATTTTTGCTTCAAGAGATGTTGTTTTTCATGAAAACATATATTTTTTTTCAAATAATGACAATTTACTACATGAGTTTGCACAAACTAGTCCACTTCCCATTCCTCTTATTTTAGAATCTATGCAATTGACATAGTCACCAGTTCCAATACAAACACAGACCACTAATGAACATAATTCAGTCCAATCGACTAGCTCGATTCAATCGGCTGAACCTGATCAAATTCAAACCGCTAAATCTAACCAGCCTGTTGGACCTAATTTTCTACTGCTCCTATTCAGCGACCCCACTGTGATCGATGGAGACCCTTGCAGCTAACAACTATGTTATTGACGTTCCTAGAGTAGGACAATCTTCAGATTCATCCGCCAATTTAGTTTCCTTAGGTAAGCCCTATCCTCTCTCTTGTCATCTTTCTTATTCTAAATTTTTAATTCCTATTGAGCTTTTCTTTCAACCATAACTACTCATGTTAAGCTGAGGACCTTTTCACAAGCTATGAAAGACCCTCATTGGCAGCAAGCGATGGCAACTGAAATATCTGCTTTTCAGGAGAATGGTACTTGGTCCCTAGTACCCTTACCTTGAAAAAAAATAATCGGTTCATGCTAGGTCTACAAGATCAAATATAAGCCCGATGGATCTATTGAGCATTATAAAGCATGCTTGGGGGTGAGGGGTTACACATAAATTGAGGGGCTTGACTATATTGAGACCTTTGCACCAGTTGCAAAGTTGACAACTGTTCATTGTTTATTAGCAGTTGCTGCTGTCAAAAATTGGCAACTACAACTAAATGTCAATAATGCCTTTATTCATGGTGATCTTCATGAGGAAGTTTACATGACGCCATCTCCAGGTTTTCTAATCCCCAAAGATACTCATGTGAGTTGATTGCACATGTCTTTTTATGGTCTCAAACAAGCCTCGCAAAAGTGGTTTGAAAAATTTTCAACTGCTCTTATCAAATTTGGTTGTATCCAATCAAAGGCAGACCACTCTCTTTTCACTAAACATGATATGCACTCCTTTATTATGATACTTGTTTATGTTGATGATGTTATTATTACTGGTAATGATCCTTTAAAATGTTAGAAGCTAAAGTATTTTGCGGCAGCATTTTCATATTAAGGACTTGGGCACCCTCAAATATTTTCTTGGATTGGAGATTGCGCATTCTCTATCTGGGATCTTTGTCTCTCAAAGGAAGTACACACTTGATATTTTTCATGAGTCTGGTATGATGCGAAGCAAACTGGTTGACTTTCCAATGCAGCAGCAACTCAAACTTCATTTGGACTCTGGGGAACCCCTTGATGATCTGAGACAATATCGTCTACTTCTTAGTCGGCTCATTTATTTGACGATCACTCGTCCAGATATTACATACTCTGTATATGTTCTTACACAATTTATGCAATCTCCTCACAAACCCCACCTTGATACTACGCTACAAATTTTGCGATACTTGAAGGGATCACCAAGTTAGGGCTTATTTTTCTTAGCATTAATTCCTTTCAGCTACATGCCTATTGCAATGCAGACTGGGCAGGATACTCGATGACAAGACATTCTACTACTAGATTTTATGTTTCCTTAGGCGATGCAGTCTCTTAGGGATTATTGGGATTCTAGTAAATAGCAGAGCCAGCAGAAGGGAATGGAAGGAGGAAGCATGATACAAATACCAGACCAGAGGGTAAGTCCAATTACAAACAAAGAGAAGGTAGGTCCATTTCTTGACATGCCAAGAAGCAAACTATTGTCTCTCATTCTTCTGCAGAGGCCGAATATCGTGCCATGGCCCATACCACTAGTGAGTTGTTGTGGCTTCGAGCTCTTTTATTTGACCTTAGTATTCCCCCTTCTGGGCCCACATTGCTTTATTGTGACAATCAAGCTACGCTATATATTGCTAAAAATCTAATTTTCACGAGAGGACCAAACATACCGAAGTTGATTGCCACTTTATTCATGACTATTTATAGTCTCGAGTGATTTCTACTCATCACATTCCTTCGCAATGATAGCTTGCAGATATTTTCACAAAAGCCCTTGGTTGCGAGCATGTTCGAGATATTCTAAGCAAGTTGGGCATTCATAATCTATATGCTCCAACTTGAAAGGGAGTATTAGGAATCTTTATATTAAGAATGCATTAGAAATCTTTGTATCAGGAATCTTTATTATTTATGGTGTAAACCTTTATTATTCTCTTGCAGTAATTTGGAGAGATTTTAGGAGAAATTTATGGAAGGCGAATATGGCCTTTCTTCTTGTATAAATATGATGATATTTTGACGAGTTAATGCAAGGGAAATTATTCTAATTCCTTTATTTTACAGGAGTGCTTGAAATCCTTAGTATTGATGGAGGCAAGGTAAGATGCAGCAGCAAAGCTTCACCTTTTTTTTGATGCAAATGAGTTAAGGAAGACCTAACTCCAGAGTAATTGCATTAATATGAGAGAGAGTACATAAGTTTAGAGAGAATAATAGGGAATAAAGAAGAGTGAGAAGTTACCGACTTTGCATCCAGATCAGAGTACAGAAGAGTGAAAGCATACAGAGTTTCCTACAGGGTTTCCTTCAGAGTGAAAGTGCTCGGCTTTGTTTTGTAAAGATGGGAAACTCAGGAATTAAGCTGTGCTGGAGTGAGAAGATAGTGATGACCTTTCCAATAGCTCCTTCATACACTTGGATACTTGTTGAATTGAAGGTAGTTTGATCATTTGTGTGTTCAGTCTAGGATAAAAAGAGTTTTGCGATTTGCTTAGCCACAAATGTTGGTAAATAAGCATGAAAATCAAAACATCTTTTATTTCGCTCTTTCCATAAAGTCCATTAAGCCGTAGTAATTAGAATATCCAGTCCATTCTGAAGTGGCTGAGAATGTTCATCAGATTGCCAGGAGCTCCACAGTAAGAATTGAGTTTGTAGGAGATTGTTGAAATAAAATTTTTCAGAAGCCTTGATCAGACTGCTCAGGAGAATGGACACTACAGTAAAAGATGGTCCACTATTTCTGAGTTTGAATCACACAATGACCATTTGTCCACACCTTTCCAGCCTCTTTTAATGAGGTTCGATTTAGTTAGAATTTTCTCATGGAAGCAGAGATATGTAAAGTATTTAAGCTTCTCTGGGATGCTTATTTTCCATATGATTTTGCTAAAAATGGCCTGATTCCTCCGTCCGATAGAAACAATAATAATGTTTTGTTAAGAACTTGCCACTTGGAAACCATTTCCAATTTAATGAATCCTGTTCATTGGAAGGCGCGATAGTAGACATCTTGTACCTCAGTTGGTGATGGCTCAGATCATGAAGCATTGGTGTTGCTAGCGGCCAGTATTTGGAGTTTCTAAAGAGTGTGTATGCTTCTGCGACAGAAATATTTTTGTGGGTGAAAGGGCATATAAACTGGGAATCAGTCTTTAAGTGGTTGAGAGAGTAATCATGTGTCATTCCAAAATGAGATATTCGATCCCTGACGAGGGCAAAATTTTACCATGGTCTGAAACAAATCTCTAACTTTCAAAATTGACTTCCAGAATGCTAACTGTGTCTGATGCTGTGGTAAATTCAGCATGATAGGATGGTGTTGATAATAAGTTACAAAGACTAATGAACACCATTTCCCTGTGGGCTTTTAAACAGTTTCCACCACCATTTGTAGAACAAGATTTTATTGAATGTTGTGATATTAGTTATACCCATTCTGTCAAAATCCTTTGGTCTGCAAGCCATGTTCTAGCTTAATAGATGCTGACATTGTTTGGCCTTATCAGCACCTATCCATAAGAATGCCCGTCGCAGTTTGTCTATTTTCCGGATAATACCAGGCGGTATTATGAAGTTA
>KE507321.1:84431-98418 GCA_000441515.1 Elaeis oleifera
TTGGTGGAGCATCTGGGGCACATCTTTTGAGCTGGTGGCTTTGTTGGTGAAGAACATCTGGCCCATCTTTTAAGGAAGCATCTTCCTTGGTGAAGTTATTGATTTGGAAGGAATCTATGTTATTTGTTGATGGAGAGACAACTTTTGTAGTATGGCTTGGATGGAACATTATGGAGAAGGATTAGCGTAGTCTTTTTTTCCTTCTTTGGATTGGAAGAAGGATTTAGCATAGTCTTTTTTTCCTTCTTCAAATATTATTTGAGAAAAATTAAAGTAAAGAATTTTGTACTTGTATAAAATAATGTCTTCTTCTGATAGCCCTTCTGGCCAAAATTTGTAGATGGGTTTGGGAAACTCTAATATGGAATTTTTATTTATATTCCTCTTCTTTTTCAAGAAAGGTCATGGTAGGAGGAGAAGAAAATTTGTGGAAAGTAATTTAATAACTAAAAATGTAAATCTTGTTATAAAATTTTTCCAAAAATTCCCTCATCATCTATATAAATTGGCTTAATTAAATTGAGAAATGGTGTTCTTAAAATTACTGATTGATTTGGTTTTTTACCAAAATGAATGCAATTTGTATATCAATATTATTATTGTAGATTTTAACATCTGTTAATTGATAATTTATATTAAGTTTGAACCACTAGCAGTCCTTAAATTTTATTTGTTTCTCAAATATTTGTTGGAATCAATTCTTCATGTATACAATTTAGATTAGCTCCAGAGTCTATTAGTGCTATTGTGTTGAGTCTGAATTCATTTTTTATGATTAGACTTATCTTAATGCACCATTTTTGCATACTTATTTGGTTTAAAATTTCTATATCACCTTCTATAGTTCTTTTATTTGAATCCTTAATGTGTTCTTTTATTTGGTCAATTTGTAATTTTAAAAGGTTAATTTCTATTTGAAGTTCTTGAGTAGTTATTTCTCTTTCTTTTGGTGATTTAAATCTTTTTAAAATACTATTTAAGTTGTATGTTGTTTTCATTTCTTTAGCTTCCTCTCTTATAGTTTCTTTAAGCTTGGCTAGGTACTCTTTTCTTTGTTCAGGATCCTCTATTTTATCAATAAATTCTAGTAATAAATTTTGTTCTCCTATGATTACACAGATTTCTTTTTTATCTTCAGATTCTGAGGATAATTTAATGTTATTTTCGGATTCCTGGGAGATGTCAGACTCTGAGTCTGATTCTAAGAGTAAGATTCTTAATTGGGTTTTTATTGATTTTAAAAGGTCTGATTCATTTAATTCTAAATTATTATTTTTCTTTATTTGCAGTCCCGACTAAAATGTCCCATTCTTCCACACTTATAACAAATTGGTGGTGATGTTTTTGTTCTAGGCCAACTAGGTTTTTCAGGCCTATATTGAGGCAATTTGGGTTTTTACCTTTTGCTATGGATTTTGTCTTTTCCCTAAAAAATTGAGTTCTTTCTTTGTAACAGTCCTTACAAAGTTTCTTGGGTTTTTAGGTTTTGGGTTTTAAAGGGTTGAAGGCCGAATTGTTCATAGAAATTTCTAACTCTTTTTTAGAATTTAGTTGTTCCTTTTTAATTTGTTGCTCGAGTCTTAGATCACTACAAAGTAGTAATCCTTCTTTGTTTATGATATTAAATAGGTCTCCATATGTCAACCTATCATAAGGAATTCTACCATTATTTTGATTCCTAAGTTTAGTCCTTATTTTTCAAAGAATACAGTAGAGAGTCCTGCAATAAATTTTTCTTCCAGAAGGGTTGGTTGCAATCTTCTCTAGTCATTAATTTTGTTAAGAAGACATCTTTATACCATCTAAAATCTTGTAACTTTTTGCATCTCAATTTTGTCAAAATTTCTGTAGTCCTATCTCTTAGTTTTGATGGATCACCTAAGTTTGGTAATTACAAAGATTAGGATAGGAACAGCACCTTGTATGTCTGTTCCTTCCTCATCTTTGAGAATTGTCCCATCTGCAGTCCTTCTGACTGTAGTAAGAATCTGATCCTATCTATATCATCTAAGTAGTGATCCCACCAACCTTTCAACTGATTAGTGAAACCAGCTACAAGATTTTGGATAATAGCATGATCAGGTGTGTTCTTAGTTTTATAAGTATTTGCTATCATAGTCATCTCCTGAAGTATATTTTGGATGCCATATTCGTTACCCCATCTATGTTCCATTCATAGATAGTATTAGCCGAATATTGGTTTTAGATTATTTATCCTCTTTATTCTAAGACTAAATCTGGAAGGGTTGGCCTTGGGTAATATATCTTTCTAGGATAACTACTCCAATTAGTAATCTTATTTATTTGGTGTTCTTCTTCACTAAAGATTTCACTTGCAGATGAAGATGAAATTTGGTGGGCTAAGGTGGCTACTGTCCTAGGTCTAACAGGCTATTCTGGGGTATCTTTTACTCTTTGAACTTCTACAGCTTGAAGTCTTTTGTTTATCTCTTCCATAATATTAGTGTTTAATTCTCTTGATTGTTTTTACTTATTTCAAAGGTTTAAAAATGGGTAAAGAGATTTTTCCTTGGACTCCAAATTTTTCTTCCTTAATTATTTCTTCTACCCTAATTAGTTGATCACCTATAGTTTTAAGACTTTGATTTGTAAAATTGTTTTGTTCTATAATATTTTTAATGTCTCTACCATTTGGAGTTTCTGATGGATTTGTCTCTATCTTAAATGATGAGGCTGTTATTTGAGTTCCTTTAACAGGTATCCTAATTTCTTGAAGAGGAGGATGTATTTTTCAATAACTCTTCTTTTTCCATCTTGCCGAGAGACTATGATTTTTGGGTTGGATCGTTTTGGATTTTTATTTCTTTACCATTTTTTAAAATCATATTGATGCCTTTTAAGTCTTCTTTTATAAGTGTATACCATTTAGAGAATGATATTTGTTTCTTAGTCATTTTAGGAAGGTATAATATTCTATTTATAATCTACTTATCTGTCCTTTAGAAAGGATTCCTAAAGCTTTATTTTCTAAATCTATTTCCAAAAATGGCTCAAATTCAATATTGATTACATATAACTCTGGGTCTTTTTTATCTGTAATTTGAGAATAAGTAGGTGAGGTAGGTGGAGATTGAAGTTCTTCATATCTAGGTTGGAGAATCTTTGGTTCAAAATTTACATTACGTAACTTTGAGGGTGAAGAAGTTGAACAACTATGTCTAGATGGGTTTATTTGGACTTGTGAGGGTTCTAGCCTATAGCTTGAGCTTCGCTGTAATCCTCTTTGTAATTTAATAAAAACATCTCCTTCAAAATTTATAACGATTGTATCTAATTTACTTTATTCTTTCTAACAGTTGGTACTGATTCTTTAGTAATTAATCATTAGGAAGCTTAATTTGATCCCAAACTAAGATTCTTGGGATAAACACATTTTCTTTGCTTGGATCTATCTGAAAGTAATCTGTAGAACCTAGAGTTCTTTTGTTACTACTCCTATATGTTCCAATGTGTTTAATGTTTTGTAGTATATGCTGATCATAGCCGCAGCTGGGCATGATCCTGGTAACATGTTGAACCCATGTAATTTAACTTCTAATTCTAAACTCCTAAGAATATTTTTGTCCTTAGTCTTAATAGTAAGATCTGTATTACAATTAAATAGATTGGACCATCAAATAGGCTGGATTCAACCATTCCTAAAAGAGCATCTTGAAAATCAAGAAATCTTCCATCTTTTAAACATAAAAGGATAGCATTATTAATTTTTTTCTAATCAATGGCTTTACTGCTACTTGAACTAGGCCTATATGGATAAATTCAAATTTGAATTTTTGGACAGATTTAACTAATTCTGATGTCAAGATTGGGATTAATTCATGCTCCTTTTCTATAAGGACTGTGAATTCTGTTATTTTGATTCTGCTATCAGGTAACAATCAATTTATAGATTTATAAATAGAACTTCTAGGAACTTTGGGAATTATCCATTTGTCTAATTGTTTGCCAGATAGTTCTATCAAAGCTTTATCAGAACCTTCTCCTTGAGAAGAAGAACTAGTTGAAGAGGATCTTGAAAGGAACTCATACTTAAAGATTGAAAAATAAAGAATAAAGAATGAATAAAGAATAAATAATGTACCTAAAAGAAATACCTAAAAGACTCAGGTATAAGAGATCGCCTAAAAAAGGAAGAATTAGTAAAGAACTCAATACCTAAAAGATGTTAGTGATCCTTGCTACCACTTCGTGATAACAATTTCAAAGATGGAAAGAGTTAGTAAAGGAAGATCAAAAAAAGATATCTATCTTAGAAGACTTAACACAAGAGGATCTGAAACTTCAAGTTTAAGACAGATATCTAACTTAGGTGCCAAAGATAGTCCTCCCTGCGGTCTTTACTGTCTGTGTCTGTAGCGGCTCTTCCTGACCTTTGTTAATAATGGCATGCCCTGAAGCAGTCCTACACCCGAAGGTATATTCGAGTCTCCATCATCAGACCATCCGTCAGTGATACAACCCTTATGCTCCTCAGACCAAGCCTAGGTAATCTTGATTGATGCCCTTATTGCTCATCAATCTCTGTTCTTACCAAAATGCCTAGCTTTTCTCTCTCTAAACCAAGTCTAGATTTTCTGATACTGCTCCTCAGATCAAGCCTAAGTAATCTTATTTGATACCCCTGTTGCTCATCAAACCTCGATCTTTCTAAACTACTTCTTTCTCCCCAGGCTCTGTTATCAACCTATGGCAGAGAAAAGGATCTGACTCAATAAAATTTAAACTTATGACTTATACTACATCTCCCTCTCCGGTCTCTGAATGAACCGTTAGGGGAAAAGGACCTCACTCCTCGAGCTTTGATACCTCGTGGTGCTAGGTGGTGTCGTGGTGCATGTTGGTATCAGAGCCAGTGAAGGGAGGTCCTTTTCCCCTAACGGTTCATTCAAAGCCTGAGGAGGGAGGTGTAGTATAAGTCATAAGTTTTAATTTTATTGGGTCAGATCCTTTTCTCTTCCATAGGTTGATAACAGAGCTAGGGGAGAAAGAAATAGTTTAAAAGATCGAGGTTTGATGAGCAATAGGGACATCAAACAAAATTACTTAAGCTTGGTTTGAGGAGCAGTATCAAAAAATCTAGGCTTGGTCTAAAGAGAGAAAAGCCAGGCATTTGACAAGAACAGGGATTGATGAGTAATAGGGGCATCAATCAAGATTACTTAGGCTTGATCCGAGGAGCATAAGGGTTGTATAACTGGTGAATGGTTTGATGATGGAGACTCGGGTATACCCTCAGGTGTAGGACTGCATCAGGGCATGCCATTATCGATGAAGGTCAGGGAGAGCCGCTACAGATGCAGACAGTAAAGATCGCAGAGAGGACTACCTTTGGTACCTAAGTTGGATATCCGTCTCAGACCTGAAGTTTCAGATCCTCTTGTGTTAAGTCTCCTAAGATAGGTATCTTTTCTTAACTGCTTACTAGAATCATACTGTTAAGTCTCTTAAGATAAGTGTCTTTTTTGATCTTCCTTTACTCTTTCCACTTTTGAAATTATTATCACGAAGTGGTAGCAAGGATCACTAACATCTTTTAGGTATTGAGTCCTTTACTAATTCTTCTTTTTTTAAGCATTCTTTTATACTTGAGTCTTTTAGGTATTTTTTCATACTAACAAGAGTCTAACATCTTTTGTAAATCTAACATATAAGTGTTTCTTTTCTTATACAACATTCTTTTATTATTTGTCCCTTGCTGTGTAAACAACTAGGAACCTTATATATTCTTTACATTCTTTGTAGTTGCATAAGCAACTAGAAACTCATTCTTTTATTCTTTTACTTAAAAGATTTTCTAAGTACATTCTTTATTCTTTCATTCTTTCTTTCACTAACCATATAGGAAGTTTATTCTTTAATATCTAGACTACTAAGGTAGCTAGGTATCTAACTTGTTGAAATCTAACAAATAAACTAACATACTCCTAATTATCTCTTAGGTATCTTCATCTTCTGGTTACATTACTCCTATGGGTTGGACACTTGGTTGGACAACACTAAGGTTGGACTGGCTAGACGCAAGGTGGACACTACTTAGTATGTTGGTTTATTTGTTATATTTCAAGAAGTTAGATACCTAGCTACCTTAATAGTCTAGATATGAAAGAATGAAAGAATATTGTATAAGGAAAGAAACACTTATATTCAAGATGTTAGACTCTTGTTAGTATGGAAAAATATCTAAAAGATTCAAGTATAAGAGAACACCTAAAAAAGGAAAGAATTAGTAAAGGACTCAATACCTAAAAGACTCTTTAAAAGATGTTAGTGATCCTTGCTACCACTTTGTGATAACAGTTCCAAGGGTGGAAAGAGTTAGTAAAGAAAGATCAAGAAAAGATACTTATCTTAGGAGACTTAACAGTATAGTTTCAGTAAGCAGTCAAGAAAAGATATCTATCTTAGAAGACTTAGCATAAGAGGATCTAAAACTTCAGGACTGAGAAGGATACCCAACTTAGGTGCCAAAGGTAGTCCTCTCTGCGATCTTTATTGTCTGCGTCTGTAGCAGCTCTCCCTGACCTTCGTCGACAACAGCATGCCCTGAAGCAGTTCTACACCCGAGGGTACATCCGAGTCTCCGTCGTCAAACCATCCGCCAGTTATACAACCCTTATGCTCCTCGGACCAAGCCTAGGTAATCTTGATTGATGTCCCTATTGCTCATCAATCCCTGTTCTTACTAAAATACCTAGCTTTTCTCTCTCTAGACTAAGTCTAGGTTTTCTGATACTACTTCTCAAACCAAGCTTAAGTAATCTTGTTTGATATCCCTACTGCTCATCAAACCTTAGTCTTTCTAAACTACTTCTCTCTTTTTGGGTTCTGTTATCAACCTATGGTAGAGAAAAAGATCTAACTCAATAAAAAATCAAAACTTATGACTCATACTACATCTCTCTCCCCAGGCTCTGAATGAACTATTAGGGAAACAGGCTCTGATACCATGGTATCAGAGCCCGGGTAGGGAGATCTTTTTTCCCTAACGGTTCATTCAAAGCCCGGGGAGGGAGATGTAGTATGAATCATAAGTTTTAATTTTTTATTGAGTCAGATCCTTTTCTCTACCATAGGTTGATAACAAAACCCAAGAAGAGAGAAGTAGTTTAGAAAGATCAAGGTTTGATGAGCAGTAGGGGCATCAAACAAAATTACTTAGGCTTGATCTGAAGAGCAGTATCAGAAAATTTAAGCTTGGTTTAGAGAGAGAGAAGCTAGGTATTTTAATAAGAACAGAGATTGATGAGCAATAGGGGCATCAATCAAGATTACCTAGGCTTGATCTGAGGAGCATAAGGGTTGTATAACTGACGGATGGTTTGATGACGGAGACTCAGGTGTACCTCGGGTGTAGGGCTGCTTCAGGATATGCCGTTGTCGATGAAAGCCAGAGAGAGCCGCTATAGACGCAGGCAGTAAAGACTGCAGAGAGGAATACCTTTGGCACCTAAGTTGGGTATTCGTCTCAGACCTGAAGTTTCAAATCCTCTTGTGTTAAGTCTCTTAAGATAGGTATCTTTTCTTGACTGCTTATTAAAACCATACTGTTAAGTCTCCTAAGATAAGTGTCTTTTCTTGATCTTCCTTTACTAACTCTTTCCACCCTTAGAATTATTATCACGAAGTGGTAACAAGGATCACTAACATCTTTTATGTATTGAATCCTTTACTAATTCTTTCTTTTTAGGCATTCTTTTATATTTTGAGTCTACAGTCTAATATAAAGTTATTAAGTATTTTCTTGTTCTCATACATTCTTTATTCAATATTCTTTCTATTCTTTGTAGTTGCGTAAGCAATTAGGAACTCATTCTTTTATTCTTTTACTTAGAAAATTCCTAAAGTACCTTCTTTATTCTTTCATCACTAAGGTAGCTAGAACTTCAGTAACTCAAGCTCTTACAATAAACCTTTAATCACTTTTATTAATAAAAATGAGTGTAATTGCCCAAATTAGAAAATAGAAACATACTGGGAACGAGGCATTGGCAAAATAGTAAAATATCTTTACAAAAGAAAAATCTAATCCAGGAGGAGGATCCTCTTGAAGAGATTCACTCTTCAAAAGGATCTAATCCTGAGAATACTTCTTAAACCCCTAGAAACATTTGAATCCTTCATTTAACCTAACTAGATGAATTTGAGTTCAGAGGATACTTCGGATGATGAAATTCAATCTCTTCATTCAGAATCAGATAATGATAATGAAAGATGGGACTACTTTCCTCAAGATGGTCCAATCCTAAATCTCAAATCTAGAATCAAATCAAATTGCCAAACTAATACCAAGTTTATCATAGATGAAGAATTACTTAGACAAGACTTTTACTCTAACTATAATAAGGTAAAAGACAATAATTCTTTAATTTTATAACAAAACTCAAATAGAAGAGGTCCTACTTCGCTATTATACTTTTATGAACTCAATCAAAAGTCACATCCGATTCTTTGATTGGTTTGAAAAGTATGATCAGTTAGAGAGAATTGATTTAGGAAAAGACGATAAATATAATATCTTAGGAAGTAAAGATAAAGTTATAAACACCTCTATCCAAACCTACCAAAAATAATAATAGTCCTCCTTTTATAAACTACAAAAGTATTAGTCAAAATATGGAAAATACCAAAACAATTGAAAATCCATTAAAAATTCTACCCCTCATGAACCTTAGAAATCTTAAGGTAATATTACGAGACCATACTCAACTATTAGGGAATAGACCTGAAGATGAAAAACCTATCAAAAATTAGAAAGACTTCCTAGAATATCTAAAAAGATGAATCCTTTACCTCTTAAGGAACTTGAAAATTTAAAAATAGACAAAGGAAAGAAATTCTTTTAAATGAAACCTTCTCCAAAATAGAAATTACCTTGTTGGTAAACAATTTTAGGATAGACACTCTAGCTTTAATTGATCAAAAGACAAGTTCAAATTTCATTCATGAGGAATTAATACCCATAAATCTTCTTCAAAAAATAAAGACCAATCTAGCCTCCATCAATCGCCAGGATCCAGAATATAAGGCAACAAATATATTGATTTACAATAATAATATATGTCTTAAGACTTCTTTTATTCTGACTAGATATCTAAATCGACCAGTAATTTTAGGAAACTCATTTCTTGACCTTTTAGGACCCTGTCACATTGATCAAAATGGGATTAAAACTAAACTCTTAGGAAAAGATTTAAAATTCAATTTTGTTAATTCTCATGTGAAAACTAGTATAATCAAGTACAATCAACAAAATAGATGGAAATAGTTCAACCTTCTATCCAACAATCAAGAGTTAACCTTTGGTACACAATATGTGAAATTTTGCCTTATGAACTTTATAAAATTATTCTTGAAAAAATCTTCCAATACATTGAAACTAGAGAAATAATTCAAATTCTTAATAAATACCTTATTATAGATTGGTGCTGGCCAAAGCTTAGCATTCCTAATATAAATATAAATCTCTCTGATGTCATAATTAGGGCTTTATATAAAGTATCAGTTAAGTTAGCCTCTATAAGTTGTAACCATTCATTTGATATGTTTCCAAAAATAGTTTTAGTAATCTTAGAACAACTCAAAGAAAATAGAAAAAAATAGACATAATTATTTATAGTAGAATAGAAGAAAGAAAAATAAGAGAAATTATTTATCCCTTTCAGATCTATCACCTCACCCAATTCCCTGAAAGAGATTGGGATCCATTTACAGCCAATTTTGTGAGAAATGATCCATCCAAATTTATAGAAGAATATGATGAAGGAGAATATAAGATTGCTAACCATTTGGATATTTTTGTGAAGCTAGAATGTTAGAACACCAGAAGTGTTGGACTGATGGTAGAATATGGG
Source organism: Elaeis oleifera (assembly GCA_000441515.1). Lineage (NCBI taxonomy): Eukaryota > Viridiplantae > Streptophyta > Magnoliopsida > Arecales > Arecaceae > Elaeis > Elaeis oleifera. The sequence continues at coordinate 94,304 of KE507321.1, forward strand.
TAACGACAGACTTGATTACATTAGATCAACCTACAAATGAAAAGAAATGGAAAACCCTCTTAGATTTAAGAAATTATCCATATAAGGTACAAGAAAGAATTAGGAATCCTTTTAAAACTTTAAGAATCTAAAATATAGTCTTTTGATGAAGTCTTACAAGATCCTGAATAATACCATATTTGAAAATCTTTTAAAACCCCTAATTTTACCATTTTTAAGACATGCATGAAAGAACATCATTTTGCACACCACTTGACTTTCTTTCATTCAAATTTTTGCAGGAAATACTCCTGGAAAAATCCTTAGTCCTAAAAACCTTTTATCCTATTAACTTCTTCCTTTGCTTCCATGGCATCCAAAAACAATAGATGCTTTACACAAATATTTGAAAAACTTAACCTCTGAACCTTCATACAAGATAGTTGCACCAAAAGAGGAAAAGAGAGAATCCCCTCCTATTCCACCAATTCTGACTCAAATTGAATCATCTTCATCAGTAAATTCCCAAAATGAGACAGATGAAATCTCTCAAAATTTAAAGCAAATATCTTCAAAACTTAAAATGGTAATTGGGATTTCCGACCCAGTACCAAACTCCCAACCTCTTCAAACAGCCACCTACCCATATTTTAATAATAACCTTCTTCAATTCATAATAAGGATTGAAGATGAATATTTAGAAAAGAATCCAGATTGGTGGCAGGAAAAATCCTTCTTTAAATTGGCAATTTCCACCTAGTGACATTAGAAAACTCAAAATTTTATGAAGATATTTTGATAGAAACTAAATCTATAACTGTCAAGCACTATAAGTTTCAAAACATAGATACTTATACACATTCCACAGTACAAATTCTTTTGTTTTAACACCAGCTTCATAGGGAATAATCCCTGTGACTTCACAAAATTCCTACAAAATTATGACCCCCAACATTTTAATTATTGGTGTTATATTGCAACATTGTCCAATGCCTTCTTTTACCAAAACCCACAACATACCCATTCATGGATGTTCTATTTCAAACCAGAAACAAGATATCAATTTCCATATTGGTTCAAAACATGGTGGGATTATTTTGGTCCAACTTCTCAAATTCTACCTTCTCCAGTTCTTGATAGCTTCAACCTTTTCCAGAAAAAAGCTATTCTCCCACACAGAAACCTAAACTTCCCAATCCTCCTTGAATTTTATTCTCGGTTTGCACTCTCATGGATTATTGCATGGGAGTACACTTTCATTGAAACTCCTATTTATCCTTTATCACTTGGGAGACTATTCAAAACAAGGTGGTGGGCTCAATCCAAATATGAGTATGCCACTAAACCAAAATTATTCAGTGGATATCCCAAAATTGTCCGCAAGTACCTCTCACTCTTGAAACTCCAAAAACCTTCCAGCAACCACCAGATATTAATACAAGTCTTGCTGCTACAAAGTCAAAAACAAATACAAAAATCTTCTCCAAAAATTACTCTCAGAATTAGAAGAAGAAGAAGAAGGGAAAAAAGACTACGCTAAACCTTCTAATTAAAAGAACAAAGAAGAGGAAGGAAAAGAAGACTACGCTAATCCTTCCAAAATAATAAGGACTCATCCACTGACCAATCATCAGCTGCTACAAAAGCCAAACCACTTTATTCAAAATCTCCTTTCAGACCAACAGATGTTCCACTCAAAATATTTCACCATCAAAAGTTACCAGCTCATCAAGGAAAATGCTTCCTCAAAGATGACCTCCTCCAGCAAAAGGTGCTTCTTCAGCAAAAGCTTGTTTCTTCACCAACAGATGAGCTCCACCAATAGAGTGCTTCACCGACCAGATGCTCCACCAATAAAGTATTCTACCGACAAGATGACAAACCATAAAACCATCAAAAAGAAGACTAGCCAGATGCTTCCCAACAAAATTGTTTTAAGTCATCTCACTACCAACAAAGTTGTCACATCACCAGCAAAAGATGCTTCAAGGTTACCCCATCAGTAGACCACTCAACCGATAAAATTGCTTTAATTCACCAGCAGGTAATTAAGATGACTTTACTTCCGCGCCAAGCTACTTCAGCCCCAAGCAAAATGACAACTCCGGACAAGATTACTCTACTTCACCGACAAGCTACTCCATCGGTTACCTCGTCTCCAAGCAAAGAAGACTTCACAGCTTCTATAAGAAGACCTCTAATGCCACCATTGGAGAACAAGCCTTGGCAAGCCTTGACATAAGTCTTGGTAGCACTTCACGAGCTATCCAAAAGCTAGTGGCTTTCCTGAAAAGCTTATTGAAGATCATACGCCAGGTAGAAGTTACAAGTCGTGAGGGAGTGTCCCACTAAATAGTTCCTTTTCTTCCTTCTGTCTTGTACCCTTTTATATATTCTTTTCTTGAGTCCTGTGTAGCCCTCTTCTTCCTTCTTGTTCTTGTTCTGTATGTTCAAGAGTCCTGTATATAAGTGTGAAGTTTGTTCAAGAGTCCGTGTCGGAGAGAAGCAAGCTTCTGTAAGCTATCTCCCACCTGTGTAAATACTGTTCGTCTTTTTGTTCTTCATCTTGTAAGTTCTTTATGTTTGTGTATTTTCATCTGTACATATCCATAAGCTTGTTTTAATGAAGTATTAGTTACTTCATTCTTTTGTTTATTTGTGTTTTCTTTATGTTATTTTATTGTTTACTTTACGTAAATTTCATCTTCTTCATCGTTACATGCATCCTGCATTCATATAGTTACTATTCATTACTATTCATAACTATTTATGAAATTACTATTTCGCAAAATACTATATGCATAGTAGAAGTACTATTTGCATATTCCTTCATACTCTTTCCTTCCACGTTCCATTACTCACTTGCATGCATGATTTCAAAAATACTATTTTAAAAAACTATTGCATCATCATTTATATAAGAAAAAATAATCAAAAATAAAAAAAATTATAAAATATAGAAATCATAGTAAATAGGTAACTGGCATATAGTAAGTAGAAAATCTGCATATTCATATTAAAAAATACATAAAAAATTCAAAATCATATAAAAAGTAAAAACCAACTAAAAGGTATATAAAAATTTAAATTAAAATCAAAAAATAACTAACCCATAGGTAACTTAACTAGTAAGTCACCATAGGTAACTAGTAACTAACCTTAGGTAAAAGTCTAACCCATAGTTAGACCTTTAGGAACCCATAGGTTCTCTTAGGAACTATTCCCATAGGAAACCTATAGTGTGTTGCTCCCTTTAGGAAACTTTAGAGCCACCCTCAGGTAACCCATAGTGAAACCATAGGTTCCACCCATAAGCAACCTTAAGGACAACCTGTAGAGTGTTCACCCTGTTCATCTCATAGTATGTCCAGCCTTAGGTATCCAACCTTAGTGTTGTCTAACCAGTGTCCAACCTATAGGTGTTGCCCATAGTGCTTGACCTTAGAGACCAGTCTTAGGTTTCACCATCCATCCATAGTGTCTGAGTTTAGAGTCCACCTTTAGGTTCACCCTTAGGTAACCTAGTGTCCGACCTTAGGTCTAGGAGTTCACCCTTAGGTTCACCCCTAGGAGACCCATAGTTCTGTGTCTACCCTATGTATACCCGATGCCTACCGAGTAAAGTGTCCACCCTGACCATTAGGAGATTCTAGAGTGTCTAGGATCCACTAACCTTTAGTGAGTCATAGAGTGTCTTAGAGTCTAGATTGTATCGAGTCTATTGTATATTAGAAGAGTCGTATAGTGTCTAGAGTCCAGTCCAATCTTAGAGAGTCTTAGAGTCTAGGTCTAGAGTTTGATTACATTGAACTGTATACTATAGCCATATCATAGGAGATTCTAGCTGTGAAGATTCACACACTTGAGCTATAGTCTTTAATGGTATTATTTTATAGTTCATAGTTAGTCTATAATCTGTTTGTGGTATCTTGGCGGGCCTTACTCTCTGTTACCCTAGAGTAAGCGAGATATTACTTAAAAGTTCCAGCACATAAACTTAGGTTTAAAGTCAAGTATAGGTACATAGTGAAAGAACCAGATCTAGGGTTTCAGGGTTAGATCTTGAAACTTTTTCAAGATCATGCAGCGGAAGACTAAAATAAATCAAAATTTATTTTTAAAAGCAGAGAATCCCT
>KE507322.1:10776-26999 GCA_000441515.1 Elaeis oleifera
ACGAACTTCGGCTGGGGTATTTTATACCCAACACCAAGAAATCACTTAAATATCTACTCACTCATCAGCGGTTGTCTCGATGCTGCAATGGTATGAGTGATCCTTTGGCCTATGGTGTTATCAACTATTCGCAGTGAGGCTACTGAGTTTGACTGCATGTTTTCTTGATTCCTAGCCATTTGGATCCTTACTGTGTATGTTGGCTACAGTAGGCTCAGATTCGCTGTTAGGAGTATGATGCACTTAGATGGAATCTATCGATCTTGATAGAAAAGAGAAGTCCTATACAATTTGTGAGACTGAGTTCAGAAAAACTGTGGTCAAAATAAGTGTGAATACTGAAAAAAAAATTTCACAGGATTCTCAAGTAAACTCGAGTCGAGCCAATCTGGCATATGACTGACGATGGGGTCTGACAAGTTCTCCATAATCTCCGTCAAGTCGGAACTCATAATAGAAGGACTGAATCACATGATAACTGCACTTAGAGGTTCATACTTTCATTCTACTGGATTGCCACTACATACTGCTAGGTATCATTGATGGATTGTGAGAGTCATTAGGCATCGTTTTGATAATCGATGACCTCAAAGGTCAGAGTTGAAATTATTCTAACCCATCGAAAGGAGTTTCAATGATATTATGATGGAGATCATAATATATCTCACTACCAGATAGAATGAAATCTATGGGATCACACATTAAGGGATTTAATCTTGAGTTAACCAATTAGACTTAGGAAGTTACAATTGGGTTAGAATTTAGTGAAATCCTATTGGATTTAGGAGAATTATGCTAGCACATAGTTAAATCTAATTCTTCTCTAGACTTGAATTTTTTATTAAATAAAGATTGGGTCAAATCCATAGCCTTGAACCTAATCTAGATCCACTTTGATTTGGGTTTAGAGGGGCACCTATTTGAGGGCCCAAAGAATTGGATCAAGCCAATGATTTGGCAAACAAATCACTTTATTTTCTCCCTTGATATTTTTTTTGGCATGGATTAATTGAAAAGAGAAGAGGAGAGGAGGCACATACCTCCTTTTCATTTTTGGAAAGTCCAAGGGGTGCACGCCCTTGGAGTTGGTGGAGAGAAAGAGAGGGTGTGCCCCTCTTTGCTTTAGCGTGGAAGGAGAAAGAGAGAGGGTCAACACCCCTCTCTTATGTGCAAAAAACCCTAAGGGGTGCCAACACCTCTCTCTTTGCTTTAGCGTGGAAAGAGAAAGAGAGAGGATCAATGCCCCCTCTCTTGTGCGTAAAAATCCTAAGCGGCACCAAAGGTTGGCGCCCCTTCTTCCTGCCTTATGGGATGAGGGCGCCTCCTCGTCTTGCCTAATAAGGTATGGGCACCCCTCTACTTGCCATATAAGGGTGGGGCTTTCCAATTGGGTCTGATTTTTTGAAAGAAAATCAAATTAAAAGGTAAGAGACCATATGAGATAAGGACTAGCCTTTTGAGCCTGATTGGACATTGATTTGGAATCAAGAAAAGGCTCTATTTAAGAGATGGTCTCCTAGGGTTCAAAAAAATTTAAGAATTTAGATCTAAACCCTTCCCTATCTCCACACCATCCTCTCCTTCTCCTCTCTCTCTAATGCCCAAGTGTTGGCATCCCACTTTCCCACACGCCCAAGGTGTTGGGTGATCTTTTCTACATCAAGAAATAGGAAGAAAGGCTACAGTTCAAGTGTTGAGATCGTGGATAAAGATCTACAGTTGATCAAAGATCCAAAAGGCTGAGATTTATCTTAGAGAAGATAGATCTAAAATGAGAAGGAAGGTTCAAGATTGATCCCGATGGATACCTATAGAGGCCAGACACATGTGTGGCTCAAGAACCTTCAGATCTATAATTATCGGCTGTGGTGTATTTCGACTCATGCAAGGTATTGAGATATGATCTCAATTTTTTATTTATTTTTTAGATTATATGCATGATTTAGAACTAGGGCTTGGATAGATATAGATTAGATCTATTGGATGTGGAATTAAAGGGTTTAACCTAGATCCATTTTTGCTGCTATTTCAAAACTATTTTGAAATCTATGCATGCTAGTCTACCCATATTCTAATAGATGGCACGACCAACACCCTTGGATGTGGAAGAGGGTCAGAAATTAGAGAGAGGAGAGGGAGATGGCATGGAGAAGAGGAGAAGGGGCATGGAAAATTTTTATCTCATAAAATATCTACACAACCGATCGAAAGGGGACCCTTTATATAGGCATCTAATCAGATCAGATGCCTTAAAGCAGAAGGCCTCTACTTGGTGCCATCCCACTCTGATTTCTCCCTCACTTTGTCACACAAAATGCACAAGAAACTTAGATTGGCATGGTGAAGAGATAAGGAAGTTGTCGCCCAAACTTATCCTCATTTGATTTTGAATTTGAATGCTTTATGTTCGAATTCAAACTCACAACCACCTTTGTTTAAATTCAAATGGGCTTTATCCTCTTCTCTCTCTCTCCCTCTTATCTTTAATGGGCGACACACATGGATCTAATCCATATGGGCGTGCGCCTTCCTCATGGTCAAACAAGATTGTGTGGCACCAACATTTGGCGCCCCCTCAAACCTAATCAGATTAGGTTGTTCAGGAAATTTTGGGTTCACCAACTCTTGACACCCAATAGAGCTTGCTTCAATTTGGTTTAATCCTATCTACTAGGAAACTCAAATCAAGTAGAAGAAAATGAGTTTAACCATATGCTAGCATGGCTTCTTTAAATCCAAAGCTAGGACTTAATTAATTCTAATCCAATCAGACTACACTTAGTCCAATTATGCAATCCTAGATCAAAATTCTTGTTTGTGTAACCCCATAGGTCCAATTCTATCTAATAGTGAGATATGTTATGAGTCTATCAGCAACATCATCAAAACTCTTTTCGATAGATCAGAACTCTTTTTAATTCAGTCAATTAAAATCATTGATCATCAAAATGATTCTAATTGATCTCACAATCTATCGTGATATCTAGCAGTATGTGGTAGCAACCCAGTAGAATTGAATGATAAACTCTAGGTGCAATTACTATGTGATTCGATTCCTCTATCGTGAGTCCCGACAAGACATAGGTGAAGGACAATTCATCAAATCTGATTCTTGTCATATGTTCGAATCAAGTAACTCGAGTCCATGTGAAATCCAATAGAAATACCTTTTAGCTTTCATATGCAATGATCATGGGCTTTAGGACTCAGTCTCATGATCTATATAGGACTACTCCTCTATCGAAGTCAATAGATCCCATCTTGGTGTGCATCCTATTCCTACGGTGAGTCAACTACAATCAATTATACCTCAAGAGTCCATATAGATAGGAGACCAAGTTATGGTGTAGTCAAACTACAGTAATCTTACTATGAACAGTCGAGGCACTGTAGGTCAAAGAACTAGTCACGCTACCACAGTATTAAGTTATTCACTGATGAGTAGATAAACATCCTAGTGACAACTCATGATCGATCATGCTCAGTATCCTTATTCTTAGCAAGCACTTGCACTCTCGCTCCGATGTCTCCACACTATAGATTCAAGAGTCATCTATCCTAAGAAAGCGATTGTGCACCAATCTCTCTGGATTAAACATCATCTCCGTGATGATCCTATGATCGGGAGTAATTTATGAATTAATTATAATGATACATATCTCAAATTTTCAACTCTTGAGAATATGTGTCATCATACCTATTAACTCAATGGACAATTCAAAGACACTTAATAATACAAACTGAATGAAAATAAATCTAATTTTATTAATTTAAAGTCAATATTACAAATATGCTCTAAGAAAGTTTTACAAGTGTCGGCCAATCTGGCTTCTAGGACATACATCTAATAGGAATAGCATCACCAATATGGGGAGAGTAGATCTGGCAAGGGGGTGATAGATCCGGTAAGGGGGCGATGTATCCAATAAGGGGGGTGGATCCGATAAGGAAACGACAGTGTGGGGACTCCGATGGTGCAGGGACGATGAAGGGAGAGGTGACAGCACGTGGATGGGGAGGCGTGAGTTGGGAAATTGGGAGGGGACATGGGGTAAGGAATTTGATAGGCAGACGGTGGCAATGGAGAAGCGACGCAGGGATGCCGGCAGGGACGGTGGTGCATGTGAGCTGAGGAACCAAGAGAGGGGAGAGGGGGCATCGATCGATCACTAGTGGGGAGATGAAAATCAAGAGTTGGGGGGGGGACTAAGGGGAGAACGAGAGGGTCGAGGGGGTTGGTCGGTCATTGGTGGGGGAGCCAACCCAGAACCAAGAGGTGGTGGGGGAAAATGAGGGCAGGGACCCTAAAAATAGTGGGGAAGCCAAAAATCGAGGGGCGAGGGGTAAATCGATGGTGAAAAAATTTAGAGATATTAGCGACAGCTAAAGCCATGCTAATAATGCCATCGCTAATAGTTATTAACGATGGCAAAATACTGTCGCTAATACGATATTTTCATCGTTAATAATCTTATGGTCAAATTAAAAAATAAATTACTATTTATTAGCGACGTCATTAGCCGTTGCTAAAATAAAAAATTCTCTCGCTAATATTTTTTTTCGATGGCTTATTTTTGGTCGCCATTGGTTGTTAGTAAAAAAGATTATTAGCGATGGTAAAATTACCGTTGCTAAAGCTCGTTTTCTTGTAGTGCCATTTGGACTCATAAATACCCCAGCAACATTCATGAAGTTAATGAATTGGATATTCAAACCCTTTTGGATAAGCGTGTGGTAGTGTTTGTTAATGCATCCTGGTATACTCCAAGAGCCATGAAGAACATAAAAAGCACTTGAAGATAATCTTGCAAATTTTGAGGGAGCAAAAGCTATATGCAAAGTTAAAAAAGTGTGAGTTTTAATTGAAAAGTATCTCCTTCGTCGGTCATATAATCTCTAAGGAGGGTATTTCTGTTGATCCAAAGAAGGTGGAGGCAATTATAAATTGGAGCCAACCAACTAATGTGGCCGAGGTCTATAATTTTTTGGGGCTAACTGGATATTATAGAAATTTATTGAAAATTTCTCCCATATTGCAATGCCTTTAACTTGATTGACTTAAAAGGGAGCAAAATTTGATTAAATAGAGAATTATGAGCAAAGCTTCCAAGATCTAAAGAACCAGCTAGTGATGGCCCCAATTCTCACCTTGCCTTCTAGCAGTAGCAAATTTATAGTATATAGTGATGTTTCTAAGAAGGGTATGGGTTATGTATTAATACAACATGGGAAGGTTGTAGCTTATGCCTCAATGCAGTTGAAACCATATGAGTAGAATTATCTGACTCATGAATTGGAGCTAGTAGCTGTAGTCATTGTTTTGGAAATTTGGAGGCATTACTTGTATGGAGAACCTTGCAAGGTCTTCACTAACTATAAGAGCTTCAAGTATATTTTCACCTAAAGAAGCTGAATTTGAGATAGAGAAGATGATTGAAACTATTAAAGGATTATGATTTAACCATTAGATATCATCCAAAAAAAGCAAATGTAATAGAAGATGCTCTAAGTAGAAAATCGTCAGGCAATATAGCAGCTTTGATTACTTTTAAAAATTTATCTTAGAAGAACTAGAGAGGTCAAAAATTGAGGTATGATTGCTCAACTTTGGATGTCAGCTTGCAACCCTTATCATACAACCACTTTGATCGAAAAGATAAATCTATCTTAGAAGAACTAGAGAGGTCAAAAATTGAGATACGGTTGCACAACTTTGGATGTCAGCTTGCTACCCTTACCATACAGCCCACTTTGATCGAAAGGATTAAAGCCTCCCAGAGAGAGGACCCAGACTTAGTGAGAATCAGGGAAAGAGTTGATTTTGGTATCCATTCAGGGTATAGGATCCATAAGGATAGCTTCTTAAGATTTGGTAATAGATTATATATCCTATAAAACATAGAACTGAAATAGGAGATTTTGGAAGAGGCTTATAGCTCTATCTACACAGTGCATCCTAGTGGTATGAAAATATATAGAGACTTGAAAGAGAATTTTTGGTGGAGTAGAATGAAGAGGAAATTTGAAAATTGTCCAATGTGTTGCCCAGTGCCTGATGTGTCAGCAAGTTAAAGCTAAGCACAAAGGTCGGCAGGACCACTACAGCCTCTTCCTATTCCAGTATGGAAATGGGAACATACAGCTATGAACTTTATGTCAGGATTACTAAGGACTCCCAAAGATAATGATGCAATCTGGGTGATCATGGACCGACTCACAAAGTTAGCATATTTCTTGCCTATTCGAGTTGGTTTCTTGCTCGAAAGGCTGGCTAAGCTATATATTGATGAGATTGTGAGATTCCACGATGCCCCTATATTCATAGTATTTGATCAAGATTAGAGGTTCATCTCTAAATTTGAAAAAGATTGCATTAGGCCCAAGGACAGCTAGAATTTAGGACAACCTTCCATCTTCAAATAGATGGGCAATCAGAGAGGACAATTCAAATTCTAGAGGATATATTGAGAGCTTGCATTTTAGATTTGAAAGATTCTTGGGACAAACACTTGCCTCTTGTGGAGTTTGCTTACAACAACAGCTACTAGTCTAGCATCCAGATGACTCCATATGGACAAAAATGCAGTTCTCTGATTGTTGGGATGATATAGGAGAGAAAAATTATTAGGACCAGAGATTATTAAGCAGAGAGTAAATAAGATCTAGCTCATCTGGAAGAGGCTTCTCATATCTCAAAGCAAGCAAAGAAGTTATACTAGCAATAGAAGGAGAGAACTAACATTTTAAAAGTGAGGTCATATGCTCCTCAAAGTATCTCCTACCAATAGTGTAATGAGGTTTGGCATTTGAGGCAAACTAAGTCCTAGGTATGTAGGGCTGTTTGAGATCTTAGATAGGATTAGAGAGGTGGCCTATCAATTGGCTTTTCCACTAGCTTTGGTAGTGGTGCATAATGTATTTCATGTCTCAATGCTGAGAAAGTATATATTGGATCCTAGTTATGTGGTAAGGTCCAAACCTATATAGCTTAATGATAATCTCTCTTATGAGGAGCAGCCTGTTAGAATTATAGATAGAAAGATCGAGTTTTAAGATGGCATATCATATCTCATGTGAAAGTCCTATGGAGCAACCACTGACAGAGATTCTTCTCAAACCTTTCGAAGACTCGGGTATATCCTAAATTTCGAGGATGAAATTTATTTAGAGGTTAGGATGTAATGGCTGAAATCTAGAGAGGGTTGACTTTCCTCCCTTATTTTCAATCTTTTTCCCCATCCAACTCTCTACCTCTGGTTGGCCATTTGGGGTAGCTAGCGAGAGGGAGATTGGAGACTTAATTATCTTTCCAAACTAGTTGAAATCTAATTTCCTATTCTTGACAACCAAAAGCAGATATTCTAGATGTCACGATCAATCAGCCATTATCATAAGAAACTTCTTGATTTAGCCATCAATTTGAATTTATTTAAATTCAAAATCTACAAAATATTTTTTAATTTGGTTTGTGTCATTCAAAAAAAAAGAGAAAAAAAAAGTTAGCCACATCTTGTCTACCTCTCTTTTCCATTTTTGCTCGATCGATAAGGGAATAAAATATTTCACCTTTCCTTGTTCAGCAAAACCAGCCAAGAAAGTGGATTGTGCCCTCTTCCTTCCTTCTTCTACTCCATAAGAAGGTGAGAATGATACCCCAACACCTCCATAAATCCATGCTCAAGAGCCACCATTTTGTTGACATCAATGTCCCTTCTTCCTCCATTCTCCCTTGATTCGAAGCTTTATCACTGTAACTCCACTAGAAGCTATCACCTTTGATCGGGCTCTGCTGTCTCTACCACCCTCTGGTAAATTTTCTTTACTTTTTTATTATTCATTTCGCTAAGAAGGTCGCCATCAGGACTGTTTCTTTTCTACTATATTCTTTTATTTTTTTTCTCCTCCTCCTTATAGATGCCTCACCTATCTCTCTCTTTCTCATTATTTCTTTATATATTCCCTCATACTCAAGTGATTAGTATAGGATCGGCCACCATCTTATCTTTCTCTTTAATCCAATTTAACATTCTTGCAGATCAAGGTGAGCATGAAGTGCTAGATCAAGGATGTGCATTAAGTTCTGAGAATCGATCCTATGATTGGGGTGATTGTGACTCTTTCTATAATTTTTATATTAGGAATAGATGATATTAGAAGGACTAGCTTAGATTTGGGATGCATACCATCATTCTAGCTACTAGTCAAAAGGATCTGGAGTCCTATCCTTGATGTAGAGTTTTCTTATATGATTAATTTTGAGCAGGCCCTATAATTCTGAGGATCCTTCAGATGCTTGAGTTTTAAATAGTAATTTATGTGTCTCAGATATAAATCTATCTTTGATTGCAATCATCTAGGTCGTTTATAATATATCTTGGTGATAATTCTATCTTACGAGCTAAGATAAGTTCCTCTATCTAATATTTGATTATATCTATATGAATTGATTTTCTTTACATAACTTAATAGAAAGATGTTAGTTTAATTTAATAATGAATAGTACCTATGTATGTTTTGAATTATATATGTTCTATATAAGCAAACTATGAACAATCAGATTAAGCATGAATTGAAATTTTCATGTGTATGAACTATCCTCTTTACTATTTTGAATAGTCATTGAATTTATTAATTATGATGTATCCTCTCTAGTTTGACTGTGATAACACGATTAGGATCTAATCTCCTTTTGGCTTCCAGTGGGGCGATCATTGGCGCATGCTGGTTGATAGCATGTTGTAGTCAGGAGTTAGTTTCTTTTGGACTACGCTATTGGGACGGTCACTGGTACATGCTACTGCAAGCATATTTTCTTGTGATTTTAGAGCTAGTTCCTTTTGGGCCTCCAGTGGGGTGTCTACTAGTGCATGCTGATGGGTGATATGTTGTAGTCAGGATCTAGACTCTTTTGGAACTTGCCACAGGCTGATCGTGGCCATAGTCAAAGGCTAAGAGAGTGAGAGAGTTTGAATAATTGAGTATAATGATTGAAAGTTATATATTTTCTTCTTCTATTATTCAGATATGTTGATGATTTTGAATACATATATACTTTACGTTGCTCAGCATACCTTAAATTGTAAATCAAAACTCTTAAATTATGATCCTGGGATTTATCTATAAAATGCTTAATCGAATAATGAATAGAGATTACTTACTCAGCTTTTAGCTCACTCCTATTTTTGTTATTTTTTTTTCAGATGCCAACATCTAGTTCGGATATAATTGTGGGCTATGAGTGGAAGGATTAGGATGATGAAGTATTTTTTTTTATCCAAAAATAAATGTTATATAATTAAACTGAATTAGATTTCAGACTGGTTTATTTGATCAAGATTTTAAATATTTTATTTACTTGCACTGGTACTATATAAATTTTTAGGCCTTGCATATTTTGTGTATAAAATCTTGCAGAATATGCAGTCATCTGTCACGTACTCGCTTGTGCTAGTAAGATGGGACATGACATCAAGAGAGAGATATTCTTCTCTCTCTGCTTATTCTTTCTTTTTTGACTTTCTTTTTCTTCTTCTTTGGCTAAATAGGGGAAGAAGGGGCTGAAATAGTGGTTGTGGTCAAAGGATGACAGCCATGGTGGTAGCCAGTGGTTGGTAGTGGTGGACTATTGCCGGCAGAACTAGGTGATGGGAAATCAAAGGAAAGAAGCTCAATAAAAATCGGGGATTGAGTGAACTTTTTTTGTTTTGCTTTTTGGCTATTCAATGGCAGCCATGGTCTCACCGTGGAGTCATGAGGAGGCTGGGGTATTCTACCCAAGATTCGGTATCCAAAGATAGTAGCGTCGGCAATCGATAAAAGGGAACAAAGGCTAGAAAATAGGAGAACCAACGGAGATTTTTTTTGGTCAAATTCTAGCTAATCGAAGGCTAGTGGGAGGATATGTCCAACGATTAAGGAAGAAAGATCGAGCCCTTATCTTGGCTCTAGTAGCTCTCTGACTCCAATTTTTGGTGTGTATAATGCTAGAAATTGGTGAGCCCGAAGGGAGAAGAGAGGGAGAAAGAAAGAAGAAGAGGTATGATGCTCTTTGTTGGAAGGTTCTAGGGGTGGTTCTGATAGAAGATCCCTAAGCTTCTCTCCCTTAGGTGGTCACACGTTTTCTGACTTCCACTCAGCATTTTTGAGAAAGGGAGTCTTCTTCAAATCCTCTTTCTTTCCATGTAGGCTTGGGCTACATTAAAGATGGGCCAATAAAATGGAACAGATCATCATATAGGATCTTTGCCTGGAAGATCTAGATGAATTGATCATAATACCCAATCTAGTCTAAATCTCCATATTGCCATGCCTGTCCCTAATTGTAGGACTGCCATACTCAGTTTGCCCAACTCATATCATATCAGTTCCCCTTGTAGGCCACCACTTCAGTGCTCAAGAATCCCTACCTCCATTCCCCCTTCTACACCTCCTCATTGCTTTTCCCCTATGCTCTCCACCATTCACTTGGAGAAAGAACCAAACAAGCAAAACCCTTGCCCCTATCGTTTTTCTCCCAATCCTGCATCCTATTTCCATTCTAAACTCAAGAGCAGTTTGTTGAGGAAAATACTTCAAGATTCGATCCATAATAAGCCAAAAATGAGATCTAGGATGACGAACAAAATCCAATTAGCTCAAAACAGTCCAAACAGAGTCCAGATAGAGGAGATACATATGAAGAAGCAAGCCAGAAGTAGTTAGTATGGCCCATGGGACATCGGAGGGACCCACGGGCCGGCACAGGCCAGCGGCAGCATGGGCCAGTCCAAGTGTGTGTGGGCGCACTGGCTGGCTGCAGTCATCTGCAAGCGCAGCCCAATGCGCGGCCCCAGCCCAGTGTGGGTGCCCAGGCCCGTTTATCCTTTGCGGTCCATGGTGGACCGCACTCTATCATGGCTCATAGGCCATGTATGGACCAATGCACGATTTGACAGTCCAGAGAGCCATCGATCATGATCAAATAGTCTGGATCACTTTCAAATTTGATCAGTAGTTAAGGATGCTTGATTGCATGATCGGATGGCTCTGGTTCGAGCTGATCACGATCGGATGGTCTAGAAGGGTTCTAGGATTTGATTTGAGCTCCGTATCCTAAGAAAATATAGTTTAGATGATTCTGGAGCCTATATAGCTCCGATTGATGAGCCGTTTGTTGGGTTGGATAATTGGTGACATTCTGATCATGCAGAGAGGCTTCTTGAGAGATTTCAGAGAGCTTTTGTGAAGATTTTAGAACTTCTTGTTGAGAGATCTTTGTACAAGAATAGAGTGATAAGTTCTTCTTATATTTGTTTGATTTTCTTTCTCTCATAGTGAAGCTTCCATGCCCCATGGAGGTATGAGGCCAATCCATATTACTTTGATTTGTTTATAGTATTTTCTCTCTATTTCTTCTTTCTTTCTCCCCTAACAAGTGATATTAGAGTACAACAACTGATATCAGAGCTTGGTTACTATGGACAAATGGTACCAAATAATCCAGATAGAGAAGGTGTTGATCAAGATAGAAGATGAAGAAGACAAGCACAATCAAGGTGGAGATCAATCGATTCGATGGGAAGAACAAGTTCTCCTTGTGGCAAGCAAGGGTAAAGACGTGCTCATCCAACATGGATTGATCGATGCTCTCTTGTACAAGAAGAAGCCAGACACCATGGAGGAGAAGACCTAGGAGTGGCTACAGATGTAGATGGTGAATACCATCCACTTGTACCTGATGGATGAGGTGGTGATTCATGTACTTGGCGAGATTTTTCGATGGTGCCGTGGTTGAAGCTCGAGAAGTTATACATGACGAAATCTCTCACCAATACTCTCTTCCTCTGGAGGCAGTTTTACTAACTACAGATGGACGAGGGACAGAATATGCTGGAGTATCTCAATCATTTCCAAAAGATTATCATCGATCTTCTCAGTGTAGGTGAGAAGGTTAAAGAGAAGATCAGGGCATTGGTCTTGCTAGCATCACTTCTCCCTTCATATGAGTCCTTGATGACTACTCTTCTAGTGGAGAAGAGCACCATCAAGATAGATGAGGTCACCACGATAATTCTTCAAAATGAGGTTCTCTGGAGGGAGAACCCAGCTTTGAGCTCAGATTGTGGCAGCTTAGCTTTGGTAATTTTTGGAAGAGCAAGTGGCAGCAGATCGAGCGGCAGAGGATCACGAGGAGGATGATCCTGATTCAAGACAAGGGACCCTAGTAAGATCAGATGTTACCAATGTGATGAGTTGGGGCATCATGTCAGAGATTGTCCTTAACTCAAAGATCAAATAAGGCTACTGCAGTGACAGCCAGTAGCAAGTCAGATGATGATGTCCTAGTGATATTTGATGAGATATCTACTTCTTTCTAGTAGTAAATTTTAGATTCTGCATAGCTATCATGTATGTTGCAAAAAAGAGCTTTTTGACTCTATAGAGAGCAGTGAGGATACTATTTACTTATCAGTTGGATCGAGCTGTGTGATCAGGGGTACCGAGATGGTCAGTTAGAAGATACATGATGGTGCAGTGAGGAGATTGGATGAGATTTGATACATACCTAATTTCATATAAAATCTTATCTCATTGAGCAGATTAGATTCAAATGGCTACAGGTGGGTAGTTGGTGATGGAATCCTGAAGGTCATGCATGGTGATAGGATTATTCTAGAGGGAAAGAAGAAGATGAAAGGACGTTACTACCTGACAAAAAGCTCAATGCAAGGTGGAGCTTCAAGAGCCAGGGAGAGTCCAGTGTGAGATGGAGATCCAGGTGGAGGTAGATCAGGCATGAAATGCGAGACTCGAGAGGATGAAAGGCAACATCATAGAGTGAAGTTCTATTGCCGCAGGAGATTTTTTGAGCAGGTATTTGGTCAGAGTGGACATAGCCTATAATGGAGGTGGGATTGAGCGGCCTGGATCGACTTCCATGTTGCCCATCCATGAGATAGCAGGCATGCCCCAGGGTGTGGGGCAAGATGGATCACAGGCTCTTAGAGATAGGTGGAGGCCGAACATCGAGTCGAGATGAAGATTGTTGAGAAAAATATCTTGAGATTCGATCCACAATAAGTTAAGAACAAGATCTAGGATGAAAAATGAAATCCAACGAGCCCAAGAACAGCCCAAACAGAGTCCAAACGAAGAAGATATACACGAGAAACAGGTTAGGAGCAGCTGGTACAGCCCAAGGCCATCGAAGGGACCCACGGGCCGATGCAAGTCGGCGGCTGCACGGGCCAACCCAGGCATGCGTGGGCACATGCAGGCACAACCCAGCACATGGCCCCATCCTAGTGCGGGCGCCTAGGCCCGTTTATCCTTCGTGGTCCATGGTGGACCGTGCTCTATCACAGCTCACAGGCCGCGCATGGACCAATGGATGATCCGACAGCCTAGAGAGCCGTCAGTCGTGATCAGATGACCCGAATCACTTTCAAGTTTGATCAGAAGTTAAGGGGACCTGATTGTGCAATCGAACAGCTTTGGTACGAACCGGTCATGATCGGACGGTCCAGAAGAGTTCTAAGATTTGATTTGAACTCGGTATCCTTGGAAAATACAGTTTTGATGATTTTGGAGCCTATATAGCTCTGATTGATGAACTGTTTTTGCGTTGGATAGCTGGTGATGTTTGGTTATATAGAGAGATTTTTTGAGATATTCAAAATATTTTGTAAAAATTTGGGGCTTCTTATTAAAAGATCTTTATACAAGAATTGAGTGGTGAGTTCCTCTTATATTTATTTGATTTTCTTTCTCTTATAGTAAAGCTTGCATGCCCCATGGAGGTAGACTTGAGGCCAATCCACATTATCTAGATTTATTTATAGTATTTATCTTTGTCTTTCTTCTTTCTTCCTCCCCACACAGCTCTTATAGGAAATAGAGAGTGCTAGATCTCTTCTCCATCAACTCCCAATTGTAGTAAAGAGGGAGAGAAGTAGAAGAACAAAGAGATATGGAATAGTAAATAGTGATCATCATCATCTTAGATGCCACCACTACTATTGCCGGTGATGCTACCTAGGATGGCTAGAGCATCAGGCATCCCCTCACCTTAGTAGTGCAACCCTCTTATAACATATGGCCATCCTTGGTGTAGGAGGTGTAGCCGGTGGAGAAGGCTAGGAAGTGGCACTAGCTCAACTCCAAGAGGTATGAGGATGAGGAAGTTTGGTTTGAGGTTGAGGTTGAGGCCTTGCCCACTCAATGCCAAAGTGGATCAATAAGGAAGATTTTTTTCTTCTCTCTATTTTTTTGGGGGGGTAGTGGGAGGGGTGGCCACAGAAGAAAGGAGAGAGAGAGAGAGAGGTAGCTACCCTCTCCATGATGCCATAGTTCCACCACTTAATGGAGCTTGAAGTCTACTTAGATGGGACAGTGGCAGAGGGCATACCAAGTAGCTAAAGGCCATCAGCTACTCCGCTGGAGGTCGGGGTCAAGGGTTAAGTATGTGAATTTGGATGCTACCACATGCATGTTGTAGTTTGCATAGGGGTAAGAAAGAGGGGGAATACCTAGTGCTAGAGGCTATTGCCTGAGGTGCTGGACGTTTACGTCAAGTGTTGAGTGAAGTGTAAGAATAGGATATTTTCATTTGTGCATGGTGGCAGGGGATGGGGTTTTATTAGGCCTAGGAGGTTAGAAAAAAGATGTCATTCCAAAATGATTGGTTGTTATAATCATTTCGAATGTTTTAACAATATGAAAATTTTTTAGTAGGAGCATTTTAGGGATCTTTCTAGAATGTAGACCCTTTCGAGATCATGTCTTCCTGATATTTCCATGCTTGATTGGAATAGAAAGTATGAAATATTTTTTAACAACACAATATTAGTAAAAGAATGTGTGTTTCCCTAGGGTAAGGAGTCGAGGGAAAATGATTTTTATTGGCTTTTAGATGTTGAACTAGGAGGCCATCAACCTGTACTTTCATTTGGTTAAAGGAAAAATTACATTTCTTTCTCATCCTCATGGGCTGGATTGTCACTCGATGAATGATCAATTATACTCTCAGATTATACACTGAGGGCTTTATGCTGTTTTTTTCTAATTTCTATATCCACTTCTTAAAAGAATTAGTTTCAAATGATCTTCTGTTATGATACAGTTAGATAAAGGAGCTGTTGGTCAAGTTATACATGAGCAACTCAAGCAATTGGAAGAGCAAGTGGGGTTTAGGGTCGAACCTGATGTAGAGGAAAGGGATGAGCAGGATTTTGAATATATGGAGAAAGCTAATAATGATACAAATGTTGAATTATTAGCTGAGAATGAGAAGAGTTTAAGGAAGTCTTCAAGAATTAGGAAAGTTTCAATTCACTTGGAAGACTATGTGTAGAAACTTAGTTAAAAGTAGTTAAGCTTTCTGTTAATACTGTTAATAAGCCATGTTATTGAAGTAACTAAGATGATTTGTTATTAGACCATAAAAGTCTGACTGAGATGTAATATGAACCATTTTGGAAATTAATAATAAACGTGAGACTTGAGTCTCTTTTGGGTAGACTGCTTCTCCTAAAGCAGTAACATTGGTGCTTTCGTTGAGGGGTTGCTATATTGGTGAAGATCAATGGGTGCTCCTACAAGAAATCAAGGTGCTGCAGTGGATGAGAATACAGATGAGATTCGTGACTTGAAGAAACATATGGCATGTCTTCAACTTGAAACTCAGGCTTAATTGAGTTCGCAAGAATCTCAGATTGAGAGGCTGAGTGCTCAAATGGTGGAGTTGATGTCACTACAATAGAATAGAGTATTAGCGGCGAAAAAAATTCATCGCTAATAATCGATTTTTGTCGCTAATGGTTATTAGCGATGAAATTATCATCGCTAATAGTTATTAGCGATGAAATTATCGTTGCTAATATTTAATCATAAATAATGGCACCATTGATAATTTTTTATGACGAAAAAAATTTTCGTTACCAATAATCAATATTATCGACTAAAAATTTTCGTCGTTAAAAATATATTTTTTTCGAATACTATTTATGATGAAAATTTTAATCATAAAAAAAATAATTTGTGATAAAAAATTACATTACTAATAAGAAATAATTATTTGCAGTGAATAACTTACATCTCTATTAATTTAAATTTTTATGAAATTGAGATTTAAAAAAATATTAGTGACATAAATATTTAGTCATAAATATGATAATTTTTGATAAAAAATTTTATCACTAATAATTATTTACGATGAATTATTTTTATCATTATTAATTTAATAT
>KE507322.1:46018-65776 GCA_000441515.1 Elaeis oleifera
CCCACTATCAGGCGGTTACAGGCGTCGCCATCAAGTCTGTCACGCCCTCTGCCTATAAATAGGCACCCAGATACGTTATTCTCTAAGCTCTAGTCTTCATCTAAAAACTCTACTAAAATCTCCGTTCGAGCACTCCATTCTTGTTGAGGCAGAGAACTGACTTGAGCATCGGAGGGTCTTGCCGGAGCAACCCCACCTCCAGTTTAGACTTCTTTTGTAGGTTCCAGCGGCGACCGCGGCACCATCGACTCCAGCATCTCCGACGCCGGTGGATTTTTGCAGCAACAGTAAATAAAAGACAATCAATCATATCATAGACTTAGTCCTCATTAAAGAAGACTTTTAGGATAGAGGATTTGAATCAGATTAAAGGAAGGTCCCATTGCGCATGAGATTGGATTTGAATCGATTGAATGGGGCGGTACATGAGTTGCTTCTGAGTTCCCATTATGCACAAAATTGGATTTGAATTGGTTGAATGGGACATGTGGAGGGCTGCACAAGAGTCAAAGGAAGGTCTACGGGTGTTAGGGCACTGTTCTGGGGTAAAAGATAGAGAAGGGAAAGTGAAAAAGACAAAGGGCTCCATGATTAAAAAACTTGGTCCTGACTTGGGGTCGACTCAAGATTTTGTTCGATTCGACTTGAGATTTCTATCCGAGTCGACTCGAGCTCAAGCACAAAAAATAATTACTAATTTTTTTGAAAGAAAAATCAACAAAATAATTAAAAATCAGCTCAAAGGATGTTGATTTAGATGGAACTTGAGTTGAAGACAATCAAAGAACGTAGATATTCAATGAATATGAGAATTTCAAGAAGATAAAGTGAATTTGAGAAAGGTTTAGGAAAGAGGTCACATACTTTAATTCTCTCCTAATCATGCTAAATCTATCCTCACTTAGACATTTGGTGAATATATCTGCTAATTGCTTATCAGTACTAACAATCAAGCAATACATCATCATTTTGAACATGATCTCTTATAAATGGTATCATATCTCAATCTGTTTAGTTCTCGAGTATTAAATAAGATTTTTAGTTAAGTTGATTGTACTTGTATTATCACATCTTATGAACATTTTATTCATTTATTGTCATAATTTTTTAGTTATTATTTAATTCATAAAATTGGAACACAACAACTTTTGGCTGCAATATACTCAGGTTTCACCATGGATAATACCATCAAATTTTATTTCTTGCCAAATCATGAGGTTGAATTTACACCTAAAAATTAACAAGTTCCACTTATACTCTTTCTATCTAATTTGCAATCAATAAAATCAGCATCAGATTATACAATCAAATTA
This sequence comes from Elaeis oleifera, assembly GCA_000441515.1. Classification (NCBI taxonomy): domain Eukaryota; kingdom Viridiplantae; phylum Streptophyta; class Magnoliopsida; order Arecales; family Arecaceae; genus Elaeis; species Elaeis oleifera. Next base: position 47,332 of record KE507322.1, read on the forward strand.
ATAGAAGAATTTTTAGAGTACCATAAGCCTACATTATAAGTGTCCATTAAGTATCTAAAAATTCTTTTAATAGCTAAAAAATGTGATTCTTAGGGATTAGCTTAATATCTAATACATATATACACTAAGTATTATATTAGATCTACTAGTGGTAAGATAGAGCAAGGATCCAATAATATCTCTATAAAATTTATGATTGATACTCCTACCATTCTCATCTTTATCAAGTTTATATGAAGGGCTATGGGCATACCAAAGGGCCTAGCATTCTCCATTTCAAGTTTTCTGATTATTTCTTTAGTGTATTTGCTTTGGTTGTTGAATATTCTCTCCTTGATTTGCTTGATTTGGAGTTTAAAAAAGAAGTTTAGCTCTCCAATCACGCTCATCTCAAACTTTCCTTGCATATAATTTTAAACATCTTGATAGAGTATTTCATTAGTAGTACCAAATATGATGTCATTTACATAAATTTGGATAATTAACAAATCTTCATTTTCTTTTTAAAATAAAGTTGTATCCATACTATCTTTTGTAAAACCATTTTCAAGCAAGAAATTGTTCAACCTCTCATACTATTTACAGGGTGCTTGTTTTAAACCATATAAAGCTTTACGTAATTTAAAAGTATAATTTGGTAAGATATAATTTTCAAAATTAAGAGATTGTTCAATATAAATTTTCATCGAAATGAAACTATCACTATAAGAATCTGGACTATTAGCGATGGCTATTTACCATCGCTAATAGTCTAGTTGCCATCGCTAATAGCATCGCCATCGCTAATTCCATCGTAACAGCAAATCTAAAAAAATTTATCGCTAAATATTCATATTAGCGATGGTAAATACTGTCATCACTAATATGACTATTAGCGACGACGTTAGCGATGCAATAATTTCGTCACTAATTATTTTTAATTTTAAATTAAATTTTAAAAAAATTAAAAAATATTAACGATTGTGTTTCATGGCTAATGCTGTCGCTAATAATTATTAGCGATAAAAATCATCGCTAATATCATCTCTAATTTTTTAATTTTAAATTAAATAAAAATTTTAAAAATATTAGAGATGGTGGTATTGTCACTAATATCATCGCTAATAAGTATTAGTGACGACATTCTTCATCACTAATAATTAATTTATTTTTTAAAAAATTAATAAAATATTTTTTAAAATCTATTTTAATTAATCATAATGAATTATGGTTCCTAATATCAGTTATAATTAAAATTCAATGATAATATGATAAAAAAATTAAAAATTAATTATATTATATTGAAAATATAAATTACATAATTTTTTACAATCAGTATCCAAAAAAATATAATATATCAAAAAAATATCAGATCCAATCCTCATCATCGTTCTTCTCCTCCTCCTCCCACTCCTCTTCTGTTGCTAGTGGATGAGAGCCGAATGTCTCAGTATCTTGTAATGAAAAAAATAAACAATATTAGTAAGTTTCGATACGGAGGCGTATCTTTCGATACGGAGGCATATCTTTCGATATACTCCTTTGATTCTTGAATAGATTATTCCTACATATTTTATTCAATGATACGGAGCTATAAACACCTCTGACCCATTAATTAAATGGTTAGATTAAATTTTTAGCCCCTAGATCCTCTTTCCAGACTCAAACCTAAATATATGAAGCTTCTAAATATAAAAATTTAAAATAAAAAAAATATTTAGTAATATAATTACCTGATGTGATGGTTGGGATGATAAGCCTAGTCGATCGTGTAGCTGCAAGTCTCGAAAAAGTTTTACGATTGTATCGCAGATGGCATCCAGGAGGCTCTAAGGTCGCTGGCTCAGAAGCCTCTGCACAACCTCCTTCATGTGTGCATCACTCCAGGTCTGGGATGTCGAGGCCTGTGAGGATGCTGAAGGATATCGAGCCGATGGAGGATTGAAGATATGGCCAAATCCTATGACCCAGCTCCTACTCACCCCCTGGTGGCGCTGAGCCATCCCTCAAGATCAAGGGGCACTGAGAAGACGGGTCATCACCATACCTCTCAGCAATGTACTCCATGTAACGCGTCTGCACAGCTCAAAAATATATTAGTTCTAATATAAAAATTAGATCCTATAACAACTTAATTAGTAAATAAAATTTGAAGTTCTTACTATAATCTGTCGCAATGTAGAAGCTAAATAGTCACCAGTCCTCTTAGACTGGTATGTGGGCTCCCACAACTACAGCTGGTCTAATGGATGACCCAGCTGTCATGTCTATAATAAATAAATAATTAAATTAAATTAATTAAAATATGAATATAAGAGTTTTTACAGTTTTAGTGAAAAGTTTTGATATAGATTTCTTACTAGTCTGTCGGCCACAACATATATGCCGATCGAGCCACCCGTGTGCCTGATCGAATCCTGCTGGACAGTCCGATTCTGTCGGAATCTCTATCGTCAGACTCTCTACCACCTATCGGAGTACTTCTCACTGCTCCACTAGTCGCAGAGGGCTTGCCATATATCCGCCCATACCCAGCGATCTATGAAGGACCTCCAATCTGATGGTGACTGAGAATTGGTGTGTTAGATGGTGGACTATCTGAGGTTGTAGAGGCCATCTCAGAACCTTCGTATGGCCATCTCCTCGAAGGTCTGATGGCCAACCTCCTCATCTTGGAGAGTCTCGAATCGGTAGTACTCCAGCAAGATAGAAGCAAGTGCATATTAATATGTAACTAAAATACCAACGTACTAGAAATTAAAATTAAACTAGTTTTGACTTATTAGAAACATCTCCAAGGCTGCATCATGAGCTCCCGACAGCCAACTCAAGAACTCATTCATCGATCTTGACATCAATCAATGTATGATTCTGGTAATGACATGAGATGTAGAAGGCTCTTTGAATGTGCTACAAAATTAATTCAAAGAATAAAATTAATACTAAAATTATTAAATTCTAAATATATTAATTGAGCATATAGTACTTATGAGCGGTTCTGGATATAGATGATCTTTCTATCTTCCGATCGAGTCAGAGGTGCCGCGAGCCGGGTGGGTCCTCGATCACGGTGCTATGTCTGAGAGCCGACGGTCGCTACTACATGCGACTGTGTGTCTCTGGTGACCCTCTATCCTCCGAAACTAAGCGTAAAACATCTAATACAAAGAATATTATATTAGTTAACAAATGATAAAATAATATAAATAAAAATATATAAATTAAGTGTTAGAGCTTACCACCCGATGAGAGAGGTGCAGAACCATGCGAGCTGGCTGTGTGATCACTCTCTTCTCGAGAGCTCTGTCCTTGGCGGCACGGCTTCGGTCTCTAGAAGACATGATGTATGCTCTCTAAAATAAAATAAATAGATTCACTAAATTAATTATACAATTATGGATGACAATGCAAGATTTAAAATGATGTAAAATAAGTAATTAAAATGATCCAAGAATTACATACTCAGCACTACTCATCAGCCTCTTCAGATGTTTGGTATCTTTCGGAATCTTCTTCCTCTTCTTCTCCTTCTTGGGGAAGATTATCCTTTAAAACAATCTCATTTGGATCTATCTCCTCATGTTGGCCATCTTCACATAGGAGAATTTTTGAAGTATCCAATTCCACATCATCTAATGATTGATGAACTCCTATTGTCTCATCCTCTTGAAAGCATTATGGTAATTAGGGCTCTTCTTTTTCGAGCACATATTGAACTGCTCGAGACTTAATTTTGCATACAGCCCACCAATCTTTTTTTCTTCTTTTTTTTTGATGGAAAGGAGTATAATACACTTGAGCAGCTTGTGCAGCAAGTACAAATGGCTCGTTGATATAAGCTTTTGATCCATGTTTGATTTCAATAAGTCCATACTGTGAATCGACCTTCATATCATTGTCAGTATCGAACTATTGGCACTTAAATAGAATGACACTATTACCTCCAATGGAGCTCATCTTAATCACTTCTTTGAGGATTCTATAGTAGTCATTTTCTGCCTTATCTTCTCACCAGCTGCCTTTATACACACACCACTGTTCATTATGCTTCTATAATTTTCATATTGCTGGATGTGAAATTTGAAACCATTTACGTTACAGCCATTATAGCATGTTACATATTTTCAGGCCCGTAATCTAATGGTCTCAGCTTCATTGGTATGGACTCGCTCTCTTGAATGACCTGCATATTATAAAAGAATAAATTAAAAAATTAAATATATAAAATAATAATGGATACTTACCAATTGACAGAACTAACATGCAAAGTTCTTTGAGCGCTGTGTTAATATTTCTTCATCACTTATGCTCGAATTTTCTCTTTTCAGCATCTCATCATATTGCCTAAACATGCATAAGATAAGTATACTGAAATAAGTGCTTAAAGAGTTAGAATTATGATGGACATTTACAAGACATATGGGTTGACCTCCACACAGTTTAGCAAAATATATGTCTCCGTCTGTCGAAGTTCAGTATCGGAGAAAACCCGACGAACCTTGTGCCTAAATTCTCGAATGGGATAGGCAAATATTGAGATCTCCCGCTCTAATTCCTCAGCACCACCATCATCATTTCGGCCCACTTGAGTCAGCTTGGTCTGCATATTGGGATTAAAGTAGTATCGTTTGAAATTTGAAATCTCTTCTATTATATAAGCCTCCACAATAGAAACTTCGACTTGGACCTTATTTTCACTTTCTTCTTAAGACTGTGTATGTATCTTTCAAATAGATACATCCATCTGTACTACACTGGACCCCACCCTAGCTTCATATGCCAGATGAATCGCGAGGTGCTTAATGGAGTCAAAAAAGTTGAGAGAAAATATCTTCTCCAACTTACATATGATCTCTATACTGCTAGCCTCAAGACTAGAGACGTGATCGGTCGATAGTTCGATAGCATAAATATCTCTGAATAGAAGGCTAAGCTCGATCAAAAAACTCCATATGGAGTTGGGAAGGAGATAACGCTAAGCCAATGGGAGTAATTGTTGTATGAATACATGGCAGTCATAGCTCTTTAGCCCATGAAACCTGTAATTTTTTATATTGATACACCGAGCTAGATTACTTATATAACCATCTGAGAATTTAAGGCTCTTACACCATTCGCAAACATCCTTCAGCTGCTCCTTTGTTAAGGCACAAGATACTTGCAGCTGCAAAAATTTTCTAGGTGACATCTCAACCAGTTCTAATAGAGAACGTTTGCATATGTTCTTCATATCTGCTCGAGCCTTGAAATTATCCTTCGTCTTGCCCTTAACATCTATAACAGTATAAAAATATTATCGAATACATTCTTCTCGATATGCATGATGTCAAGATTATGATGGATCAAATTGGTGGACTAGTAGGGCAATTCCCAGAAGATGCTTCGCTTCACCCAATTATGAGTTGTACCGAACCCCTGAGGCTTCTGCTTATCAAATTCAATGCCAAACGGGACTTTGCCCAATTGGGATACCCTCTGAAATATTTTCATACCACTGAGGTACTGGGGTGCATGATCTTTCTCTATCTTATTCTTTCTGAACTATCTCGCTGCTTTTGAAAAGGATGATGCTCGGGAAAAATTGATGATGACAATCAAACCAGCAGGGCTTACGATCATCCTCAAGCTAAAATGACTTTGTATTCTCCATGCAATAGGGACATGCTAGCTTCCCATGAGTGCTCTATCCTGACAGCATCTCATAAGCAGAAAAATCATTAATCATCCATATTAATGTAGTCTTCATTACAAAATTCTGCTTCTTCGATGCATCAAAAGTATAAATACCATCGGACCATAACAATTTCAGCTCATCAATAAGAAACCTTAGATATATATTAATGCTTCTATCAAGATGTCATGGTCCAGAAATGACTAATGTAAGAAAGATATTATATTCTTTCATGCACATCCCAGGTGGCAGATTGTATGGAGTGATAAAGATTGGTCCACATGAATAAGGGGCCACTGCATGATCGAACGGTGTAAAACCATCTATAGATAGATCCAGTAGAACATTGCATGATTTCTAAGCAAATAAAGGGTGGCAAGCATTAAATTACTTCCATGTCTCACTGTCTGACGGATGACACATCATATCGGGGTGCTTGTGTGGTCCTTCTTTGTGCCATCTTATCTACCTGACAGTACTCTTGGACAAGTAGAGCCTCTGAAGTCTAGGAGTGAGAAGAAGGTATCGAAAAACTTTGTATGGTATGTCCTTCTGATTTCTATCCTCTTGCCTCGACTTAAATCGGCTTACACTGCATACACCACATGAGCTCTTTTGTTGGTCCTCCTTATAGAAAAGCATGCAATCATTACGACATGCATCTATCTTCTCAAATCCCATGCTCAACCCTTTTACCATTTTCTTCGAAGTATAGAAGCTCCCAACAAGCTTCTCATCTTTCGGTAGCATTTTCATTATTATTGCTACCATCCTATCATAACAATTGATCGTCATATTAAACTCGACCTTCAAGTTCAATAACTCTGACACAGCTGATAGTACAGTGTGTGTTTCACATCTCGATCATAGTAGTTCATCAACATCTTTCAGTATATAATAGAAATCATCGCTGCCAGCTTCTGGATCATCCTCTACATCTCAGTTAAATTCAAGATCAGTTGCATCCATAACAATGTCCATCATTCTATCTGTGTCCATGTCCTGGTCGGTTCTAACTCTTCCAACTTTCTCCCACATCTCTCCAGTAGGTACCAATGCTTATAGTTAGGCATAAATCTACTCTTATACAAATGGACAGTAATTGTATTCCTATCAAATATTTCTCTATTCCCACATCTGTTACAAGGGCAACAAGCCCATCCTTGATGTAAGAGTGTCACATTCTCAAAATAAATCACAGAAGTATTCTACACCTTCCTGTATTTAGCAAAAATCTCTCCATCAACTACTCGACGGTCCATCCAATTATAGTCCATCTAAGAATTCTGCATATACATAAATACAAGGCAATTGCTAAAGACTATTTTATTATTCAAAATGGTTTACGTAGTAAATGCATCCTATCATCAACTAATAGATAAAAATAGGTCCTATCCCATTCAGAAATACATTAATTCTATAGATCTATTATAGTAATCAAACGATATGCAACAGGGAGTTCTCCTGTGTAGGGAGATCAAAAAAAATACTATCCAAAATTTCTTTCGAACCCTCAGCATACTGTTTGATTATTATAATGACCTATAGAATTACTTACATTTCTCAAACTATCCATAGTGGGCAATTAATTAACCAATGTACATAATTCTTTCATCCATATAAAATAAATAAATATACGGATATATTAGAATATGTACATCAATCAACTGATAGGTTTATCACTCCATGTAATACAAATTTTATTAAATTAATACATAATTAATGCTGTCCAGCACCTTCCATCGGCCTGAGCGCATTGGGCACATGAGGGCTAGATGCCTTGGACGTCAGCTGTGATCTGAGGTCCGGACATGCAGGACATGCCCAGACCCCGTATTTGCAATGCTGCCAGGTACCTTCCCTCAATCCGAGCACTCTGCATGCCCAGACCCAAATCCCGTGCATCTAATTAATTAATAAATTATCTAACTAATTAATTAAATTAATATATAATTAACTTTTAATGACGGTATTTTGGTCGTCACTAGTATCGTCACTAATAGTAGACAACATTAGCCATTGCTAATACTCACAACACTGACATGGGGACGGATCGTGGGGCAGAGGAGGTGGGCAGGGCCAAGGTGACTGGTTTGAGGCTGTAGGCTAGGGGTTGGGCGGGGCCGCAAGGCCGTGGGCTGGGTATCGGGAGGGTCGAGGTGGGTGCTCGAGGGTCGGTGGAGTCGGGCTGGGGCGGTGGGCCACAAGGGGCGGTGGGCCGGGATGGGGCTGTGGGTTGGAGGCAGTGGGCAAGGGCGGAGGCTCAAGGGCCGATGGAGTTAGGTTGCAGGCTGGGGACGACAGGGCTGCATGGGGTGAAGGGGCTGGTGCGGGGCCGGTGGGTGGCGGGCCGCAAGCTGGGGCAGTGGGTGGGCTACGGGGCCGACGAGGTTGGCTTGAGATTGGGCCGATGCAGGAATGGCCGGTGGGGTTGCAGCGGCCGCGGGACGTCAGAGAGGGGTTGGGGATGAGGACGTCGAAAAGGGGATTGGGGCCTAGAATGGGAGAGAATGAGTGAGGAGGAAATATTTTGATTTTATAAAAGACTATTAGCGACGGCAAAATTATCGTCACTAATACCATCGGTGACTGTATTAACGATGAAAATTTCATCACTAAAATAAAGTCCATCGCTAATATTTTATCAGAGTTTTAAAATAATTTTTTAAAAATTATTAATGATGGCATGACTTTCGTCGCTTATAATTAGCCATCACTAATACTATCTCTAATGTCGTCGCTAATGATCCTTTTAGCGATGATAACATTACCGTCGCTAAAAGCCATCGCTAATAACCTTTCACACCCACACAAACATCTGAATATGGTATAATTTTAGAATTTAAAGTCCATTTTTATCATTCATTATCTAAATAATTATCACTAGAGTATCGTCACAAAAATTCACTTTGATCTGACAGCCCTAGCTATATCGATCAATAAAATTTGATTTCGATGGTCACGAACGACCGCATGATGATCTGATAGATAGAGACCATCGATGGATTCAAAAATTTACAATGATAATCTCAGTGATATTTATAGTATACTATCAAAATTTTAGTTCAATCAGACATCATTATTATGATCAATTTAGTAGGGATGGTTTCAATCGTTAAATAAAAAATGAATGATCAAAAGGCCAAACAGCATCCTATTAAGGTAATTTTTTAGATAATATTTTGTTACTACTTTAATCATTTATACGGTGATGATCATAAAATTTAAATCACATATATATGAATTATCTATGTTAAGCAAATCTTACAAAAGCACAAGTATAATTATTTCAAAATTTTAAGAAAGAGTATCAAGAGACATATAGTTTTGGATCATTCATATATGCATATTTTGAATTTTATGATTACCACCATTCAAAATGATCAAAATAGTAGTAAAGATTATTTATCTAAAAAATTATCTTTTAATCAGACACCATTTGGCCTTTTGATCGCACGTTTTACATTTAACAGTCCAAATAATCCCATGCTAAATTGATAATGATAATGAAATCTGATTGAAGTAAAATTTTGATAGTATACTACAAATATCATCAAGATTATTGTTGTAAATTTTTGAATCCATCGATTGTCTCTATCTATCAAATCATCATGTGGTCGTTCGTAACCATCGAAATCAAATTTTATTGATCGACATAGCTAGGGCTATCGGATCGAGAAGATTTTTTGTAATGATACTCTAACGATAATTATTTAGATAATAAATAGTGAAGATAAATTTTAAATTTAAATTATATCATATTTAAAAAATAAAAAAAATTATATTCTACATTGAGTATTAGCAGCAACTGCCGTCGCTAATACTCTTACTGCCATCGCTAATAATTTTAATAATAAATAATTTTTTTTTATTTTTGCAATGACATTCATCATTGCTAATAGTGCCATAGCTAATGATTATTAGAGATGGTATCTACCATCGCTAATACTCTTTTCACCATCGATAATAATTTAATATGTAAAAAAAATTATTTTTTACGATGGCAAATGCTGTCGCTAAAAGTACCATCGCTAATGATTATTAGAGATGGCAATTACCATCTCTAATCCTCTTTTCACCATCTCTAATAATTTTAATAAAGAAAAAAAAATTTGTGATGGCGAATGCCGTCTCTAATAGTGCCGTCGCTAATGATTATTAACGATGGCAATGCCGTCTCTAATACCATTTATGCTGTCAATAAAACTAATATTAGTGATGGTGAAATATCATCTCTAATAGCAATCAGTAAAATATTTATTAGCAATGAAAGAGTTATCATCGGTAATATCGTCGCTAATATGCATATTAGCAACGATAAAATACCATCGCTAATAGCCGTCGCTAATATCTTAATTTCTGATAGTATATTCAAAATATATTTTCATATCTATTTAATATAATTTAAAATTCATGAAATATGCAAATGCAAGTAATAATCTAATGGCTTCTAATCATGCAATAGGGTATAAGTTCATCAAAATCAATATCTTCTTCTTGATTATACCCTTTATCTACTAATCTAGAATTATTTCTCAAAATTAGTCCATTTTCATCTAACTTATTTTAAAACCTATTTGTTTAATTATTGGATGATCAATTGGTCTATTAACCAAGGCCTATAATTTGTTCTTTTAAATTGATTTAACTCTTCTTGCAAAGCAATCATCCAATTTCTGTCATTTTCAGTCTCTTAATTGATTTAGGTTCAATTTGAGGTACAAAGGCTAAATGATTATTGATGTCTCTTAAGGAGGAATAAGTTCTTGTTCTTATGATGGATCACCAATTATAAGATCTTTCGGATGATCACATGCATACCTCCACTCCTTGGATAAACTCTCATCTTGAGCATTCTCATGATTTTTCTCTTCTTCTTCAGCTTTCTTATGATTTTCTTTATCATCTTGAGCTGAGGATTCTTTGAGAGTGAGTTTTTTCATTCTTTATCTATTATACCACATCATCATTAATAATATCTTCTTTTCTAGAAGATAGGTCATTACATGAATAGATTCTTTAACAAGGAGCATCTTCTTGTTAAAGACTCCATAAGTCTTGTTAGATGAAGAATAGCCTAAGAAGATACCTTCATCAGACTTAGCATCAAAATTTTTAAGTTTATAAATATTTACAACCAAAAATATAAAATAATTAATATTTGATTTTTTTATTTCAAAGCTCATATAAGATTTCTTAAAATTGATCCAATTAAAACTCGATTTAAAATGTAACATACTATGTTGATAGCTTCTGTTCAAAATATCTTGGAAAATTACTTCACACAATATGGTATGGGTCATTTCTTCTAAAATTTATTTTTTTCTTTCTAGAATCTTATTTGTTGAGGTATTTTAGGAGTAGAAAATATGTTCAATATCTTTTCGTTAAGAATATTTTCAAAATATTGATTTTTAAATTTAGTTCCATGATCACTTCTTATGCAAATAATGGTTAATTTTTTTATTTGAAATTTTTTGGTAAAGCTTGATAAATACTAAGAAACTTCATCTTTTAAGCTAAGAATAAAATTCAAGTAAATCTAGAAAATCATCTACAATCACAAATCCATATCTTTTGCTTCCTAGGCTTGCGGTCCTAGTAGGTCTAAATAAATCCATGTGAATTAGTTTAGGGGTCTAAAAGTTGAAACAAAAGTTTTAGATTTGAAAGAACTTTTAGTTTGTTTTCTAAATTGATATGCATCACAAATCTGGTTCTTTTCGAAATCTAGTGTTGATAGTCCTTTAACAATATCTTTTTTAATCAATTTAGAAATCAAATCCATGCTAGCATGTCCTAGTCTACGATTCCATAATTAGTTAGTCTCATAGACTTTGACATTCATTACAATTAGATATTGGATATTCTTCATGGAATGATCATCTAGATTTACTATGTAGATACTCTCATGTCTATGTCTAATAAGGATAATACCATCATTGATGGGGCTACATACAATACGCATCAAGGATTCAAAAACTACTTTAAAAAGTTTATCACAAAGTTGACTTATACTTAATAAGTAATACTTTAAACCATCTACTAACAATACATTCTCTATATAAATAGATGGAGTGATACAATATTACCAATACTGATTATGTTTGCCGTTATTGCCAAAGGTTACCACTCCTCCTTGCTTAGCCTCAAGGGTGACAAACTACTTCTTGTCATCTGTCATATGCTTTGAGCAGTCACTATCAAAATACCATCTTCTTTTCTTTTCTTGGCTACAAAACACACCTACATACAAAAATCAAGTAATAACTTTAGATGCCCAAGTCATCCTAGATCCTTTAGAGTTAGTTGTAATGGTTCCTTTTGGAACCCAAACCTTCTAATTTTCTATCCATTACTTAGTTTTTTGAAATTACAAGCATATGCTTTGTGTCCACAGCAGAAACATGTAATATTTTGAAAAGTAATGGATAACTCTTTAACAAAAGAGTTCTTCAAATATTTCTATTTCTTCTAAAGTTTGAGACCAAGTCCTACCTTATTAAAAACTACTCTTTGTTTGCATAATGTCATTTGTAATTTTTTAGAACTATAGTTGAATTTTTCGATAATAGGCTTATACTTTTCAACTTCCTTTTTTAAGTCTTAATTTTTTAAGTAAAGATTCATTTCTTTCCAAAGCTCTTCCTTTCTTTGATCAAAGCATAATTTGAAGTCTTAAGATCTTTTTTTTTCAAACCAAGCTTTTTAAGTTCATCAATTGAGTCATAAAAAGCCTCTTGCAATTCATCAAAGTAAAGTAAAGTATAGTTTCAGGTGTTATCTCCTCCTCTTGTGCCATGAGGAATAGTTTCACCACTTCGTATGCTTCCTCATCTAAATTTAAATCCTCACATCACTCTAAGTGGCCAATATTGCATTTTCTTCATCTTCTTAGAGGATTTCTTGAGTAGGGGACAGTCTATCTTGAAGTACCCCAGTTTCTTGCATTCATAACACATGGATGGCTCTTTATCCTTTTCTCTCTCTTTGCTTTGGCTCATCCTTGGAGAATAGCTTTCTCTTGAAGTTCTGTCTTTCTTCTTCATGAATCTCCTGAACTTCCTTATTATAAGGGCCATCTCCTCATTTTCATCTCCTTCTTCCAAGTCTTCACTCTCTTCACCTTCTTTGGTAGTTGACTTAAGAGTGATTGTCTTTCTATTGTTAGCCTCTTCTTCAATATTTTACTTCATGGTTAACTTTTGAGTCATGAGAGAACCAAAAAATTCTTCTAGGGGTAAGATGTTGAGATTCTTTACTTCCTGAATAGCTATCACCTTTACCTCCCAATCTCTTAAAGGTGACCTAAGAATTTTTCGAATAAGGTCACTATTAGTATAAGATCTACTAAAATCTTTAAGGCCATTTATAATTTCGATAAAATGAGTAAATATTTCAATTATAGATTTAGTTTGTTCCATTTTAAATAGCTCATACTTATGTACTAGCATATTAATCTTGGATTCCTTAACTTGATTGGTACCCTCATGGATATACTCTAGTCTATCCTATATTTTTTGATAGAAATTTGGTTAAATTCATTAGCATCGAGAGAATAACATAATACATTCATGTCTATAACATTCAGCTAAGCCATTTTCTTATCAATACCATTCCAATCTTTTCAAGTTTGGGAGAGATAATGCCATGTATTATGATGGTGGGTGTATATAGGTCATTAATTATGATACTCCAATGATCATAATCAAATACTTGTATGAATATGCGCATGCATGCTTTCCAATACATATAGTTAGCACCATTAAACAAACGTGGCTTATTTGTGGATTGTCCTTCGGTAATGGAGATATCTAATTAGGTTGCCACCAGATTTTTACTCTAGATTGCTATATTAACAAGTGAAAGAGTATCAAGGCTCTGATACCACTTATTGTCCAATGAGACAACCCAAGAGAAGGGGTGGATTGCGTCTTCTAAAACTTTTTACAACTTAAAATAGATATGTGCATAATTTAAGTGAGCTATATGAAGATGCAGTGGAAGCAATGATGAATATACAGGTTATGAAGTAATAAAAAAATAAGATGGAATAAATCAAAGTTACACACAAAGATCAAGTTTTATAGTGATTTGGTGTCAAGTACAACACCTACATCCACTCTACAAGCTACACCTTGGAAATTTCAACTATAGTCATCAAGATTATAGTCTAATTATTTTATTGAGATCATAATTAAACCCAATTGATTTTCTTAGGCATACCAGTCAAAATCTTTTTCAAGCCACTTCTAGGCTTATACACGATCCAATTCAAGGCTTGGATGAGTCTATCCCCAAGTTTCAATCCTAATCAAAATTTAAAATCAACAAAAACTAGAATATAATTTAAAATACAAAGGAGATGCTCCTTAATGGGTAAATAAAAAAGTTGATGAAGCCCAAGCTGAAGAGATGAGAAGCTTTGCTATCAATACGTCCTTCTTTCTCTTAAAAAAAATTTGAATGTATAAGAAACAGATGGTTGGAATTTAGCTTTTTTTCTTGAATGCTCACTAAATGCTCAAACAAAATTTTTGTCCTTTCAATGCACTTCTCTCTTATTCTTTAGTTTTTTCTTATATTCTCTTTGGTTCTCTTGCTTCATTGAAGCATTTGGCACTATAAATCCTTATTAGAATGTCCAAATATAGGTTTCTAGTCATTAGAAGTCGAGAACCAGCTATTGGAGGTGTTTTGTATAAATTTATAGCTTTTAAAAAACTAGCCGTTGGAGCTATCAGTCATTGTGGAGTCAACTTGAGTAGATCTCGAGTCAACTCAAGATCTGCACTCAAAAAATTTACTCTCTATCTTTTCTAAAAGAGTCGACTCGAGCTTTTTAAGAATCAATTTGAGGGATGTACCACCTGATGCTAGCATATCAGGGTCAACTCAAAATCTTCAAAAGTCAACTCTAAATCTTCTTTACTTGTATTTTCATGGTGCGGCCTTTTTAAACCTTGCTTCTTTGAATTTTTAATATGAATAGCATTGGATTCTTTGAAATATAGCTCTAGCTTCTTGAAATCTCTTTTCAAATACTTAAGCCACTCATTAGTATCAATTATAATATACTCAAATATTTTATCCCATCAAAATCAATTCTAGGGCCAACAACTATACATATATATCAAAGATTGATAAGGATTATATGACTTTGATATGCTTATCTTGAACATACTATTAAATTAAATTAATTTGATGAAATCAGCATAATAATCGGATGGATAAGTAATGGTTTGAACTAATCTCATCATATAGATAGTCTCTAAGGGCTTATGACTAGGTTAGCCTCCATAAACTTATACATAGATTAGTCTCTAGGAGCTTATACTTAAGACAGCCTCCACAAACTTATGCATGGAATAGCATCTAGAAGCTTATATCTGGGATAGCCTCCACGAGTTTACATATGGGATAGTTTTTAGGAGCTTATGTCTGAGATAGCCTCCATAGGCTTACGTATGAGAATTTGATTAGATATGGATTGGGTCATGATCTTAGTTAGTCCAAAGTTGGAAAGAAAATATTATCAAAATTTGGAATTGTGATTAGAGAAATAGATGTTAAGATATATAAAACTAATTTTATATGAATGTTTGAGTTATTCTGATATTTAATGTTAATTTTATATATTATATTTCACTCAAATATTATTTATTATTAATTTAATTATATCATTATATTAGTGTGTACATATGGAGATTCTTACTAGGCTATAAGGCTCATAACCCTCTATATCTTTCTCTTTCAAAGTTGCAGGATAATTGTACTTGGCTATGGCCGGGATCATAAGTGAAAAATGAATAGATAAAGTATCACAGATATTAGTTGTATGACTAATTGTATAATTGTATGAGTTTATTATTTGTTATAAATTGAGATCATTAGCGCTCTTAGAGGTTTGAGGTTGTATTAATTTTTAAGGCTTTACATGATCTCTAGGGTGATGCTCTAGAGTTCATGTGTCTGGGTCACATGGCTGATCTGGATATTGGGTTCAAAGCATGACATGAATAGTTGATATCTTAGACAATAAGCAAGTATAGGGAAAAGAAAAAAAAGATAGCTCATGCATTTAATTCAAGTATAGTAGCCCATTTAATCCAGGCACCCCAACCACATTATCTCTTTGTCTTTGGTTGGAGCACTCATGCCATCTCTATGCTAGGTCAGATAATAGCAACCATGTTGCTAGTCCACAATTGTTGCTTCCAGTCCACGTGGTCCTGTGGAAGGAAAAGGGAGAGACAAGAAAGGATGTTAGTTGATTGGATGGGCCATAGGTGCCCCTTACCTTATTATTAGGACAAAGGGAGAGGCATTCAAATAGGGAATTGAAATTCCATTTTAATAGGATAGTTTGCATGATTTTGTTGAAAAGAAAATAACTTCTAATCTCAAGGAAAAAGTTTCGGAATGGGAAGCCTAAATGGTCATTTCCTAGTCTTTTCCATATTAGGGCTGGATTGTTTGTATAGAGATATGAGTAGTTGAGGTATAAGGGAGTTTAAAGTGCATCTAATGAGCATAGAGCTGGCTTGAGTGGTAGAAAGATAAAGGTTGCAGTGTATAGCAATGAAAGTGGTGGTAGCAATCCAAAAAATAAGAAAACCAATGCCTTTTTTTACTATTTCTCATCAATCTTTTATTGGGGGGGGAGGTTGCTACCCAAAACTACAACCATCCAATCCCTCATAACATCATATGAGAAAACACAGACAATTGCATAAGGGGTTGCAACATCGATTCTAGGTGCCTTTCACATCCCATAATCCAAATCATCTAAGGGATATATTGAGGGGGTTGCTACTTCACAAGTAGCAGCCTTCTAGGTTAAGGTTGAATGGCAAGAGGGGAGGAAAACAAAAAAAATGAAAATGGCAGGATTCGGGTTCGGGTTGAAGGGAAGAGTGGAGGAAGAAAAAATGATTAAATTAAAAGTATCCTAAATGAGTCAATAGATTAACAGGTTTAGATTATGTGGATATGCATTGACGGGTTAGCAGATCATGGATTCAAGTTAACGGATGTGGGTTGATGGATGCTAGTTCAAGGATGCAGGCTAACGGAGGTGGGTTACAGTTTATGGGTTAACGGATTATGGGTCCGTGTTAATAGGTTTGGGTTGTTAGGTCAGACAGATGGGTATTGGTTTTATGGGTAATATGATTATATCGGTGGTTTAGGTTAGGTTGGGTTGGAATTGATGTTAAGGTTAGAGTTAGGGTTAGATTGTGGTAGGGTTAGGGTTAAGGTTAGGTTAGGATTTTGATGGTAGAGGAGATCATGGTGGAGATGATGGATGTGAAAGGGGGAAAACAAAAAAAATAGTGAGGAAGAAAGGATGAAAAAATCTGAGAAAAATGTTGGAAAACTTACCTGGAGATAAGTCGTGCACTTATCAAGATCTATAGTTTAGCCCTTCGATGATGGTTACGAGTGAAGATGGATGTCAAAGATCGAGGTTAGAGAAGGTGCAGAGGAGAGGAGGGTGGCGGTGAGGAAATGAAAACAGAAGGGAGAAGGCAGAAGATAGATTTGGAACGAAGTCAGTGATCGAAGGTGGAAGAGACGAGAAAGAGAAGTGAAGGGAATGGAGATCAAGAGGGATATGGCCAGTAGTGGGACTAGGGTGCTGGGTGAGGGAGGGAGAAGGCAAAGAGGGAAAGGAGAAAGAATATTATGGTGAGGTGGATGGTTGGAGGTGGGAGAGACAGCAAAGAGAAGCAAAGGGAAGAGGGAATCAGAGGAGCAACCGAATAGTGGAACATGGGGGGGGGAGAAGTGAAGGGGAGGGAGATTGAGAGAGATGCAGTCGATTGTGAGACAAGAGAGTTGGATGGGGGAGGCGGAGAGGAAAAGGGGGAGAGAGGATTGAAGGTGAGGTGGATAGCTAGAGGTGGGTTAGATGGTGGGTTAAATGAGGGTTTAATATTTAAAATGGGCTGCTGGCCGAATGGTCCAAATCATGACACATGTCATCTAGCAACAATTCGATCTGCATGCAGCATAAAAAAATATGGGCCAGGTGCATAAAGTGAAAAAAAGGTGGTTGTGAGGACATCCCCATAATTTTTAAAGAGGGATCAAGCATAGACAAATTATGGGGATGCTTGCATATATAGAAATGGATTCATTTCTAACAAGACTAGTCCCATTTAGTTTTCTATGGGGTAAGATTGCGTAAGTTATCTATGAGAATATGCGCATATCATAGATAGCATCTTCAATAGGACTATTTGCATAATTTTTATTAGTCAATTGGCAAAAGATAAGGGAACCCATCTTTTTTCTCCCAAATTTGCATGGGAATTAATGAGATTATGTTCCAAAAATTTAGTCCTCATAGTCTTGGTCGATTTGCTATTTTGTGTGAGAAATATTTTATGTTTCTTTTCTTAATTTGGTTATATTTTTTATTTATCAAAATGATATATAAATTAAATTCATCCCTAATAATAAATATTTATGATGAAATTTATTTCATCGCAAATAGCTTCATATTTGCAATAAAAAAATTTCATCATAAATACCAATTATTTATGATGATATTAATCATCATAAATAATAAATATTATTTAATTTAATTTTAAATATTAGCAACAAAATAATTTCATCGTAAATAATACAAGTATTTGTGATGTAAGCTCATGTTTTATCATAAATACTGGTTATTTACGATGAAAAATTTTCATCACTAATATTTAAAAAATAAAAAAATTTTAAAAATTAAAAAATTATAAATTATTTACGATACAAATATTACGTCGTAAATAATGAAGTATTAGC